>CAUYON010123200.1:0-58892 GCA_963573935.1 Arctocebus calabarensis | reverse complement strand
TTTCCCTGTATTCCTATGCTATAATTGGGTTTTAGCCTTCATATGAAAGCTATAAATTAGCTTCATATTAGGGCTGAGTACATTGGATACTTTTTCTTCCATTCTTGAGATACTTTGCTAAGAAGAACATGTTCCTATTTTAATCTGCGCATGTTGCCATCAAGGTAAAAACCTACATCACTCAGGATCCTGTGCAGTTAGGTGTAAAAATGGGCCCAATCATGTGGCTAACTAAAGAGTATTTTGTAAGCCTTTTGGACAGTTTCTTTAAAAACGCAAGCAAGGGGGAATTCTGCTTTCAGGAATAATGATACTGCACAATAACCCTGTCACTAAAAGCCATAAGAAAAGATGAAGAACATAGTTTTAAAAACAAAGCAAGTCGAGACATGAGAGGTTCATGAGAGGTTCGGTGAGGTAAAGAATTATATGGCTGGGGTATAGGCGAAGTGAGCATAGAACTTGCAGTTTCCTCATGGGCATGTTCTCATCAAGGTGTGCCCAGAAATATATGGCACATTTGAAGTGTGCTTAACGGTGGGAGTATTTACAGGTTTGGGGGATGGTTGAGGAAAAACAATAATGAAAGAATGGCAAAGTCCCTAGTATTAGAAACAAATTAGTACAAGGGGAACAATCAGTGACACTGGGATAGAAGGAACAAGAGGGAGAATGATTATTTAAATTTAGAAATTAGCACTATTATAGAAAAGTAAAATAGTGGGAAACACGTGAGCCTGGGATGAATAAATGGAATATACAGCATAGGACACATGAGGTCCTAAAATGCTCTCTGAGAAGATGATCAGAGTCTTTGACATATTTATTGAGCTAAAGAAATAAAAATTTGAGTTCAATAACCTCCAAAGAAGTTCTGAGACTAAGACTAATTTAAGAATTTAAATTGGTACTGTCAAAAACTGAAACTTAAGGGGGAAAAAAAAGAACCAGAAATAGATCAATACTTGCAGGAAGTTACAGAAACTTGGGCTTCAATTTATCTTAATTCTTCATTGGATTAAAATAATTTAGAATAGCTGGTGACCCACGATGCCTGTCAGAAGCAAATATACCTCCCAGGGAAGATAGCATCATCCTAGTCCTTAAATTATATTAACAAATTAACTATGTTTAATATGTCGAAGTAAAATGTAAATTGAGAGTATCAACAAAAACTAAGACTGCTAAAAATAAGAGCTGAATAAAAATGTTAACACTAAAAGTAAAATAACTGATAGTAACAGCTCAACTAATGGGTTAACAACATGTTGTACAAAACTGAAAAATAAAAGAGTAAAGTAGAATTTAAGTCAGAAGATAATATCAGTGATACAGACAAAATGATGGAAATAGAGAAAACATCTGAGACACAGGGCATACACTTTAACTTACGTACAACTGAAATCTAAAACAAAGAAGAAGGAAAAGAGAAAATAGGTAGCACCAGAATGGGGTAGAAAAAAATTGGGGGGAATAAGAACTCTTGAAAAGATCAGAACTTTTAAACAAATAAAGACTCATGGTTTCCAAAACTGGTGAAAGATATCAGTTCATATGAGGTCTGACAATTGAGTTTGCAATTCCCATGTACTCACATTGGCAGTACTGTGCAAAGAACTCAATAAAGTTTCATAATTTTGATATAACAGTTTCTTATGGCTATTTCATGTTGATGTGTAGAGATGCCTTACTGAGTGACATTCATCATTGTTGTTGCATGTTTTTGTGTGCCGTCATGAGAATGATGGAGCTTGAATTAGAACAATGAACAAACATAACATTTCTTCTTAAACTTGGCAAGAATGAATGTGTAATGAGGGAAATGTTAGTCCAAGCTTATGGAGATAATTCCATGAGGAAAATGGCAGTGACAAATTGATTAAACATTTTTCCGAAGGGATGGAAATTGTTGCAGATGAAGAGAGGTCAGGGCATCCAGTAATGAGCAGGACTGATGAAAACATTGCAAAAATTCATTTAATTATGTGTCAGAATCATCAGCTGACTATGAGAAGCAAAGCAGACCAAGTAAACATCAATAGAGGAACAGTTAGAAAAATCTTGACTGAAAATCTTGACATGAGAAAGGTGTGACTTTTGCATCACAACAATGCGCTAGCTCACACAACACTGTCTGTGAGGAAGTTTTTAGCCAGTAAACAAATAACCATATTGGAACACCCTTTCTATTCACCTGATCTGGCTCCAAGGACTTTTTTCTTTACCCAAAGTTAAAGGAAATATTGAAAGGAAAACATTTTGATGGCACTCAGGACATCAAGGGCAATATGATGACATATCTGATGGTCATTCCTGAGAAAGAGTTCCAAAATTGCTCCGGAGAGTGGAGTAGGCACTGGTGTATGGCTTTCCAAGGGCAGTACTTTGAAGGAGACCATAGTGATGTTTAGCAATGTGATACATGCCACTTTTTCTAGGATGAGTTTGTGAATTTAATAGTCAGATTTTGTAGACTCGAGAATCACTAAAAACACCAAGCAAGACAAATTCAAAGAAAATCAGACTTAAGCATGTCATAGCAAAAGTGCTGGACAGAAAGGACAAAGAGAAATTAGACAGACTGCCTTCAGAATTGCAACAAAAGATTTACAGGTGAGTTTTCTGTTCTGCTAAGCAACAGAATCTAGATGAACATCAAATGACATTTTCAATGTGCATTGGCCTTTGAACAACATGAGTTTAAACTGTGTGAATGCAACTTATACACAGATTTTCTCTAATAAATACCTTAGGAAATAGTTGGAGATTTTCAACAATTTGGAAAAACATGCAGATGACCTGCCTTCTTGGAGACAGCAAGAGCAATGCTTCCTTTTTCAAATGTACTTCATTAGAATGTAACCACATAAAATAACAGGATTAGTCTACTAAAATAAGGTGGCATGAGGGAATCCAAACACAAAAGCATATATTCTGTATATTTTATTTGTAGAAAAGGTAATAATAAGAAAAGTTGATCTAGAATGATACAAGTGAAAATGGTTGCTATCTTTGGGGTTAGGAGGAGGCTCTGAGGATTGGTGGGACAAAAGAAGAGCTTCTATGATGCTGCTAATATTCTGTGCCTTGACCTTGATTGAGTCTACTTAGGTGAATGTGCTTTGTTTATTTACTGATCTATACTCATGATTTGGAAATATTTTTGTATGAGTGTTATATTCAATTATGAAATTATAAAGTAGAAAAATATTCTTTTTCTCTCCATTCAATGAAACACAGATGTCATGGATAGATCTACAGCAGCCACTTTGAACTCAAGGGTGAAGAAGAGATATTTGAGTCCCTGACCTTTTGGTGGAACTTCCATATTGGTTCTGGGCAGTCTATCTCCTAAATTAATTTACCAAATTAATTTACCTGAAAGAAAATAAGCCTGTAGTTTAAGACAGTCTTTTTTGTGGTTTTATTTTATATATAGCCAAACATAATCCCAACGGACATAATTGATATGGCACATTTGCATCAGGCCTCCCACTGCCCTTCCCCCATCTTCCCAATTTAATGACACTTCAAATTTTCATTAACTCTCTGTCAGAATTTACATTATCATAACTGTAGAGATATGGAAAGAAAATGCACTTATTTCTTCATGGCACACTATGGGTGGGAGGATTTATTTACTTACTTTAGTACACTAGTGTCACAGCAAGGAATTGTCCTTTTACCAGCCCTGATTATGATGTTCTATGAAAATATTACAATCCTGGTACCTACAAACTGCTAGGTCAGATTGTAGGCAAACCAGTAGGACTGACTGATTGATCCTGGAAGTAGAACAAAAAAGGAAATAATTAAACAATAGAACTTTAGTAATTTAATCTTTACAGTCATCCTTGTATCTGACAAGAAACATTCCTACTCAAGGCTTCCAAATCATGAGTACAGATCAGTAAATAATTACAAAGTAAAATAATTACAATATTACAAAATTATAATAATTCACCTAAGTAGACTCAATCAAAGTCAAGGCATAGAATATTACCAGCATCATAGAAGCTCTTCTTTTGTCCCACCAATCCCCAGAGCCTTCTCCTGCCCCCAAAGATAGTGACCACAGTGATTGAACTACTTGGGCAATTCTCGAGGATGTGCCAGCTCAGAGCCAGTGGACTTGGGGTGCACCAGACCCAGTGAGATGCCAGTAGCTACTGCCAAACCTGTGCCTAAGTCATCCCTACCACAATTATAGGCAGTCTTCTTCCATTTAGGGAAAGGAAAAGGAAAATTTCAGAGGACTTTGTATGCAACTTGGCTACCAGCCCAGCCAAAGTAAAACAAAATACTGAGCTGACTCCTGAATCCCCTAAACCCAGGTTTTAGTTCCTGAAATGCCTTTCTGGACCACCACATCCTCCTCCCCAAACCCCAAGCCAGAGAGAAACATGTGGCCCTGAAGGGAATGGCCCACTTCTGGTAGGATTCCCACTTGCTGACTAAAGAGAGCCACTGGACTTTAAATAAACATCAGAGATAGCCAGACAACGGGCTTTGGGTGGCACTGGGTTGGCTTCAAGTGTGACCTGTGCTGGTGGCCAACAGGGAATGCCCACATAACTCCTTCTCCAGTTCCAGGAGCCCTGAACAGAGAGGGAGAGACTTTGGCTGGTATTTTAAATAATTGTCTTGTATCTTACTCAAGCTCACCAAAACAGTAGCACCTGGAGTCTCCAAGAGTTACAGTATTACTGAGCTTGGGGCACCCCCAGTGCTGTTATAGCTGCAGTGACCATAGACTTAAGCTGCAGCACTATGCCCTCTGAGTATTTGATACTTTAAAGAAGGATGAGATCAAACTGATCATGAAGATTAAAATAAAAACCTAACTCTTCAGTGCCCAGAAACTGATGAACATGCACAAGCATCAAAATCACCCAAAAAGACAGGACCCTACCTGTCCTTTATTTATCACTCCGGGGCTGATCACTTGATCAGCCCCGGAGTGATAAATAAAGAATTCAAAGTAGATGCCCTGAAGTACTTCAGTGAACTTCGAGAAACCATAGAGAAGGAATACAGAAGCATATCAGAGAGGAATTGAAGTAATAAAAAAATAAAGCTGAAATTCTAGAGCTGGAGAATTCAACTGACGAATTGAGAAAAGTATCAAAGTCTCTTAATAGCAGAACTGAACAAGCAGAAAAAAGAATTAATGATCCTGAAGTCAGTGTATTTGAAAATACATAGTCAGAAGAGAAAAAAGAAAAAGAAATAAGAATGAAACACACCCACAAGATACAGAAAAATAACCTCAAAAGAGTTTAAGAGTTATTTTCTCTAAAAAGGGCACAGATAGAGAGAGAATGATTGGGGTAGAAAATGTATTAGAAGAAGTAATAAGCTCGGCGCCTGTGGCTCAACGGGCTAAGGCACCAGCCACGTACATCTGAGCTGGCGGGTTCAAATCCAGCCCAGGCCCTCCAAACAACAATTATGACTGCAACCAAAAAAAAAAAAAAAAAATGGCCAGGCATTGTGGCGGGCGCCTGTAGTCACAGCTACTTGGGAGGCGGATGCAAGAGACTCGCTTGAGCCCAGGAATTGGAGGTTGCTGTGAGCTGTGATGCCACAACACTCTATCCAGGGTGACAGCTTGAGGCTCTGTCTCAAAAAAAAAAAGAAGTAATAATAACTTTTCAAAGCTAGACAAAGGTTTGAATTTATCTAGGTTATTGTCTAGGTTATTGAAACCTAGACAAAGATATCAATATTCAAGTTGAAGAACGTCATAAAACACCAAGCAATTTAACTCCAACAAGGCCACCTCAAGGTATTTTATAATGAAGCTCCCAAAGGTCACTGATTTAAAAATATCCTAAGGGAAGCAAAAGCAAAAAAAAAACATAAATGAGCTCTGATATGTCTGGCAGCAGACTTCTCAGTGGACACCTGACTGGCCAGAAGAGAGTGACATGACTTATTCAAAGCGCTGAAGGAAAACACCCTTCACCCTAGAATATTATATCCTCCAAAAATATCCTTCATGCATGAAGGCAAAATAGACTTTCCCAGACAAACCCGAGGAATTTCATCAACACCAGTCCTGTCCTTCAAGAAATGCTAAAAGGAACTTTCCAATTTAGAAAGAAAAGGACATTGATGAACAATGAAAAATCATTTGTGGGTTTACAAATCACTGCTAACAGTAGGTACAGAAATTCAGAGTACTGTACTGCTGTGACTTCAGTGTAAGATATAAACCACTTACATCTTGAGTAGGAAGACTAAAAGACAAACCTATCCAAAATAACTACAACTTTTTGAGAGATAGATACTCTACAAAGATATAGATGGAAGCAAGAAAAGTTAAAAAAAAAAAAAAACGAGGTGGAGGGGAATAAATTAGAGGGTAGAATTTCAGTTAGACTTCTCTTTGCTTGTTTGTTTGTGAGGAAAATTGTCATATGTTTAAAATAATTGATTATACAATAACTAAGAAAGTGCCATGAGGACTATGTTAGTCAGTTTGATGAAAATAGTTCAGATTGTATATGAAACCAGCATATTGTACCCCTTGATTGCAGTAATGCACACAGCTATGATTTAATAATAAATTTTTTTTTAAATAATAAAATAAAATAATTGATTATAAAATGCATTTGCTCACATCTGCCTCAAATGGAATAACTTACAAAAGATATAAAAAAAATAAAAAGCAGGAAATTAAAACTCATTACCAGAGAAAATAGCTTTTAATAAAGGAAGACAGGAAGAAAGTAAGAAGGAAAGGGAGGACCTCAAAATAGCCAGATATCAAATAGCAACACGGTGGTAGTTAGTCCTTATTTATCCACAATAACAGTGAATGTGAATGAACTAAACTCCAAAATCAGAAGACACAGAGTGTCTGACTGGACAAAACATCCAAAGCCAACTATATGTCAACTACAAGGAACACACTTCACCTACAAAGACACACAGACTGAAAATACAGAGACGAAGATGATTCCATACAAATGGTATAAATAAGAGCAAAAGTAGCTATCCTTCTGTTAGATAAAATAGGTTTCCAGATAAAAACTATAAAAAGAGACAAAGAAGGTCATTATATAATGATAAAAGGGTCAATTCAGCCAGAGGATAAAACAACTCAAAATATAAGAACCCAACCCTGGAGCAGGTATGTAAAGTAAATATTAGTAGAGGTCAAGAGAGTGATAGACCCCAGTATGATAATCCTTGGAGACCTCAGCATTTACACATTGGACAGATCATTGAGAGAGAAAACCAGCTAAGCACCATTGGACTGACCTGCACTGTAGACCAAAAGGACCAAACAGGTTATTTACAGAATGTTTCATCCAACAGCTGCAGAATACACGTTCCTCTACTCAGCTCATGAATCGTTCTCTAAGATCAACCATATGTTAAGCCACAAAAAAAATCTTACAATATACAAAAAAGTTGAAATCATGACAAATACTTTCCCTGACCACAATGGAATGAAACTGGACATTTATAGGAATATTAATTTCATGTACAAACACATGGAAATTAAAAAATATGTTTTGGAATGACCACTGGGTCCATGAAGAGATTAAGAAGGAAATTTTAAAATTTCTCAAAACAAATGAAAGGGAAAACATAACATATCATAACATTTATAGGAATATTAATTTCCATGTGTACGAACACATGGAAATTAAAAAATATGGTTCAGAATGACGACTGGGTCAATGAAGAGATTAAGAAGGAAACATTAAAATTTCTCTAAACAAATGAAAGGAAAACATAACATATCATAACCTATGGGATACATCAAAAGTAGTAATAAGAGGGAAATTTATAATAATAATTGCCTATATCTAAAAAGTAGAAAGGCATCCAAAAATATCAATTATCACTGATATCAGATTACCATAACAGATATAACCATGAAAAAGTTTGAAATATTGCAAGAATTAACAAAATACGGCACAGAGACATGAAGTGAGCACTTGCTGTTGGAAAAATGGTACCCAAAGACTTATTCAATGCAAGGTGGCCACAAACTTTCAATTTGAAAAAAAAAAAACAAAAAACCTCGCAATATTTGTGAAACACAATAGTACAAAATGCATAAAAGTTGTATCAGAATAATAATCAAGTGCCTAAAATGTTATAACAGAAGAATATTTAATGGCTCTAAAACATGTTTCACTTATGCTTTTAAGTTAAAAAAGAAAATTATATAACAAAGTTTTCATTAAAAAATAGAAGCATATACTATTAAAACATTTATGATGATAATCCTTGAATTATAGATTAGAACTTTTATTTTCTTATTTGTGTTTTTTTGAGTTTTTTATGGTAAAATTGTTCTGCATTTTAAATCAGAAAGATGGACGTGCTATCACTAAAAACTAGAGGAAAATGAGGAAGAGAGACCTCAAGGCTAACGCAATCACTTTGGCTTCTCTGGCAAAACAAGATAGAAGGCTAAAACACTGCTCCTGTTCATCTGCTTGTGTTATTTTATGTAATAATTAGAAAACGCCCAGGGAAAACATTTAAATATCTCAAAACAAAAGCAATCAGAATTTTAAACACCGGGATAGAAATGCCCAATTAACTTAGAAAAAACAAAAAACAAAAAAGCCTCCCTGTTGA
Organism: Arctocebus calabarensis; assembly: GCA_963573935.1. Lineage (NCBI taxonomy): Eukaryota > Metazoa > Chordata > Mammalia > Primates > Lorisidae > Arctocebus > Arctocebus calabarensis. Next base: position 50,285 of record CAUYON010123200.1, on the reverse strand, counting down.
ATTTCATGTTATGATTAGAACCAAAGTGACACTGTGTGCCTGGACTTTATAATACATAATGCAATTTCTTAAACTATAAAAAATCATGCTAATTTAAACCAATTTGCATAAGGACATGTGATAAACATCAACTGAAAGACAGTAGAGAGGAAAAACAAACTATATGTTAAGTTGGATGATAATATTTCCAGTTATAAGGAGGCACAGTCTACTGCAAATTTTCATAATAATGCAATTCACAACATATTTACTAACTTCCTACCGCATGCAGAGCATTGTGTTAGTCCCGTGAGAAATGCAAACTCTGCCCTAAAGATACTTATAATCTGGTAGGGAAAATGAACACAACTAATCATATGAAAGTTTGGGGGGAGGTGTTTAAAAAAAAAGTGTAAACTATGCTTTATAGCGATTAAGAGAACAGATTTTTGTCTTTATTAATAATCTAACATAGGAAATGAACTTCTCAAAAGCCACAATGGCTGATGATTCCTAACAGGATGTCATTTAAACAAATCTAGTGTAGAGAGAAAGGTGATGTAAATTCCCCCAAAATGTGTGCAAATGGGAATAGAAACAAACAAAATGAGCTCAATTTGTAAATAAAAAAAGTCTTATCTGAAAATAGTCACTCGGAAGCATAAATACACATATATCCCATGAACAGAGACAAGAAAGCAGAATTTCTCATAATCTGAGGATTAATAAACATGCTAACTACTGGCATGTTAAAACATCAAATTATACTCCATAAATATGTACAATTAACAATGTGACAATTCAAAAATAAAACCTATGGGCTAATGAATCACAATTAGGTGCAATTCAGTGTTACGACCAAAGGCCTAACATTGGGATCTTCAGTAAGTAAAGATGATGAAGGGACTCCAAGAACAGAATATAAAAGGGATATTCACTGGGGTAAAGCTCTGCTAGGAAAGAATATTATTTCGGGAAAAGAAATAACAAACCACAAGAGAGCACAGAAAAAAGCATTAAAGGTCTTTTGGAATCAAGAACGGGGGCAGGTGTTGAACGGGGGGGATACAGCTTAAATAAAGATATCACTTAAGTAAAAATGAACTCTAAGTATAATGGGAAAAAAAGTCGAAAAACCCAGAATCGCAGAATAAGAAAGACAGCCAACCAATCGAATCATGCCTTCTAGCGCAGGACAGTGACAAAAACCATGAGCTATCAAAACATGGTTAATTCAGAAACTATAGCTTCAATAATTATTGGCTAAATTAGATTGCAATCAAAACAATCAAATTAAGGATTGAATAAACCCAATCAACTGTACCCTGGCAGATTGAACAGTTATTTTTTTTCTTTTTAAAAGACATTTTAAAAGATCAAATTAAATAATGTTTTTGTTCAAATTCAGAAAGCTAGTTGAAACAAAGCATGTTGGAAGCTCTTTTAATCAAGGTGCCTAAAGGTGTCTGAAATAGTTCTCAGTAAGTAGGTATGTTTTGAAAGCATCTCAATGCACTTTTGTGAGCTACTTCAATTCACTGTTGCATGGCGACAAGCTACTAGCCCTGGTGACCCCTCTTACAAAATTGTTGGCTTGGGAGAAACTCGGTCACTTTGGGTAATAAGTGTGGTTAATAAGTGTGGGAGACTGAAGCAATACATCTTTATTGGGGATGAGGAGAGTGTAATATTCCTTTTTAATCATCATAGTTGAGGGCTAGAAGATGACAGGCAAACCATGTTTTATTCTTTCCTTGCTCTGCCACCTATTCCTCTTCTTTATAATATACTTCTATACTGCAAATGAATATCAGCTTGATGGGTGACGCCTGTGGCTCAGTGGTTAGAGCACCGGCCCCATATACCAGAGGTGGCAGGTTCAAACCCGGCCCTAGCCAACAACAACAACCAAAATTAATATCAGCTTGACTACCATGTATTAGGGAGAAAACATTAAATTAATACTTAAAAATTAAACATCCTCATGGTCATGCTGAAAATTTCCATTTCAAAATCATCTTTGATTCACACACTCAAGAAAATATATTCCAAACCTAAACAATTAGTTAACTTTTACATCTCCTAAAGATAAGTTAATTATTAAAAAGCATTCAATAGCTGAATAGTATTCCATGTCACACACATACCACAGTTTATTAACCCATTCATGAGTTGATGGGCACTTGAGTTCATTCTACATCTTGGCCGTTATAAATTGAGCTGAGATAAACATTCTAGTGCAAATGTCCTTGAGGTAAAATGATATTTTTCTTCTGGGTAGCTCATACTAATGAGATGGTGACACTACATCTTTTGTATTAAACTGGGTGGAGTTGAAGAACATTTTTCATTTGTACCCTTGTCTTAATCTGAAAAATTTTTTAAAGCACTCAATAAAATACTCTTAATACTTTAGCTCTCGTCACAATGGATAGTCATAAACCAAACTTTGGGTTACATCTGGGGCTGAGGAAGCCAAATGCCCCTGAATTCCCTGCGGCATTGGTATTATCAACAACGATGGGGACTCGGAAGGACAGAAGAAACTACATAGCATCAGCCTACTTTCACCTAAAGCAGAATGTAGCTGCCCTTTGAGAACATATGTCTCTATTATTCCAGGTCAACTCATGCTAGTGAATTAAAGCTCCTCCTTGCTTTAGAAGAGTCCTGGGGCACCGCCCTTCTGTGTTCTGCTTTTGCTTCTTTTGTGCTCCTGTTCTAGCTGCTCAGCTCGGAAGCTCTGATTCAGTCGCCCCCTCTGGGGCACCTCAACATCAAACCTCCACGCTACAGAACTCTTTCCCAGGCGCAAATGGTTCACAGGCTCTAAAGCACTATGAATTTCTATTTGAATTCTTAACACAGTCTCTTCCTACTTAGCAAATAACTAACGGTCAACATAAATGAGAACAAAATCACTTGACACCTTAACAACTTTATAATATGGTAAAAACTTACTATTGAATATTCATTTCTATTAAGCCAGAAATAAAATTTAATTTTTAAAAAATGGTAAGAAAAATATCTGAGTGTTTTACAGCAGATATGCAATTTATTACTTTTTTATTAAATCTTAGTTGTGTGCATTAATGCAAGTATGGGATACAATATGCCGGTTTTATATACAATTTGAAATACTTTCATCAAACTGGTTAACATAGCCTTCACTGCATTTTCTTTGTTATTGTGTTAAGACATTTATATTCTACACTTAGTAGATTTAACTTGTACCCTTGTAAAATGCACCATAGGTGTAGTCCCACCAATTACCCTCCCTCCAGCCATCCTCCCCCTCTTTAAATTAAAATGAAGAGTCTTCATTAGATTAGAGAATATGTCTCGTTACAATAGATGCTAATTTATTCCCAGGTATCAAATCCCTGGGTGCCATTTTGTTTACTTGTTTATTTTTTTTTTTTTGAGACAGAGTCTCAATCTGTCATCTTGAATAGAGTGCTGTGGCATCACAGCTCACAGCAACCTCCAATTCTTGAGCTCAAGAAAGTCTCCTGCCTCTGCCTCCCAAGTAGCTGGGACTGCAGGCACCCACCACAAGGCCCGGCCATTTTTTGGTTGCAGCCGTCATTGTTGTTTGGCGCTGGGGCTGGATTCGAACCTGCCAGGTCAGGTGTATGTGGCTGGCGCCTTAGCCCGTTGAACATCAGACGCCGAGCTGAAAAGACGACCTTAGTTCTGGATGTCACGTTTCTGAACACTAGATAATCAGTCAGTTAAAATAATAGCATAAAAATGAACAGGCAAATCAAGAAAATTCTAGAAATAAGCTTGGGTAGTGGAGTAGTGTTCCAGTGATCTCAGGAGAGCATGGGCTCACCTGTGTGGGGACAGACTATCTGGACATCCCCGTCTCCTTTGCGCCCAAAGACCTTTGCCTAGAACTCCTATCTAAGTTTTCCCTTTTCTGTACCTCGAACATCAATGTTTTCTCCTTCTCACTCTTTCTATTACCCTGCTGCTTCCTGCTTTTAATATCACTAATCTTAATACATTTCCATCATTGTTGCATTGAGTTTATTTTTCTTAGTTATCCAGGAGTTTAAGCATGTTTCATCATGTCATTTGTTAATTAATACCTTATTTTCATGAAACGAGAACCCTCAAGGCATGACCACCTCTGACAATACAAAGATATCCGTGGGCCGGCTCTACAGGTCACTTCAATAAGTGACTAGATTAAGAAAAGCCACTGAGCTGTTTCAGGCCTTTATCTCAGTCTGTAATTAACTCAGAGGTGGCAGCTGGCCAGATTGTCATTGTCATGACCACAAGGTTTGGATTGTGCAGCTGCTACAGCCAAGACCATGCTATTTCTATGTCTGACTTGTGAAGATTTTAAGATTGAAGCAAATTAGAAAACAAAGGTTTGCACGCAAATATATCAAACCAGAGAAGACTATATTCACTCATAACACAACCTTAAGAAAACACGTTTCAGGATAAGTCAGACAAGACAGTATTTTCTGAAGAACTAACTGACCAGTGTGTGTCTTCTGGGTTATCTACTTCGTTGTTTGTGGCAGATGTAAGATCGTGTGGACTGCAAATATCAGTCTCCAGTGTGAATTTATTAATATTCCCGAGCTATCCAAATGTCAGGAGGCAGGAACAAGACAAACTTCATATGAAGGTGTTTTTGTGACACCAAAGCTTAAAATCTACAAACAGAAGAGACTGGAGAGACACAGAAAAATTCCCAGGTTTGCTCTGCTAACGTTAGCTGTAAGATAAACACCACAGAAATTCTTTTTCACTTCAATCAATCCTTTTTCCTCTGAGGAGACACAGATCTTTACTAATATAATCTTTATTTGCCAGCTGTTCTCTCCACTTTGCAAATGCTACCATGTTAAACTGTAACACTAGGAAAAACAACATCGAAGCGAGGAAATCTCTGCAATCATGTAATTGTTAGTGTTTTCTTATAACCAGTATGAAATTTGCCATCTATAAATGTTAGAGGAAGATGCAGAAATAAAGTTAGAAACAACCAAGCAAAGCTACTGCAGAGTTTAGTAATTGTAAGATTAGGGAGGACTGGACTAAGGAACAAATACCAGAGTAGAAAAGAAACTTGACTTTGAAAGAACAGGGGCATGAACTTCTGTCTTCTTAACTCTTCCTCCCTTAGCCCTAAGCTGCTAATCTCTCTGGCTTCCCCTCTTTCATTTATAGAAGAAAGGGACACTGTAGCTATGGGAATTCAACAATGAGAATTACACTGTATATAATCTTTAATTTAAGGGGAAAATTAAAATACAAGTAAATAAAGAATTCACCATTGGCTGCTAAATCCCTGTTTTCCTAATTCTCACTTTGACAGAAAGCAGTCCTTGCTAGAGAAAAACCCTGTTTGTTCCATGACTAGGAGGAAACAGGTGATAGTATTCGACCATTGTTTCTACCTATGAAATCCCCCATAGCTGAACGTAGCCCACGGCTACAGAACAAAGCCAAAAGGCCAATGCTTCTAAACTGAATGTGGCAATTAGCTACCGACTCTCATGTAGAACTTGATCTGCAAACCTTGTATAAATTCCAAGGAAGGAAATGAATGAAATGAAAAGAAGATTTGAATATGTACATAATTCATATGTATTTCATATTGTATATATATTGAAATAGGTAGATAATATTGTAACAGAGGGGTAGTTCTAATCTCTCTTAGATCTATTAGAACGATGGAGAAGATACAGTCTTGTCCTAAAGCAGAGTCAGAGGCAATGATTTTAATCTCTTGTACACATAATGCCTACTTGGTGGTAGTAGCATAACCACAATACATCAGGATAAAGAAAGGTCTTCATGACAAGGTTGGCCGGCCAGCAGATGCCTACCATTGAAGAGAGAGCTTGTTACAGTCTCAGTTCCGAGATCTCACGTTATTCTCCCACACCACACCCGAAGAACCAGGAGTAGTCAGGAGGCAGAGAGGGAGGGGAAATATGAAGTGAAGACTTTATTTTTGTTACCTGGGCGATGGAGTGGGAGAGGCTGGATCAGCAGGTGCAGGACGGACCAGTCTGAATAATTACAGCCGGGACTTAGGACCTGAGCTACCTGGCCCTGGGGTGACTAAGACAGGTGGATAGTGGCCCAGAAGAGTGAAAGCCGGATAAAGGAGATCGGTTGCTTTGCATTTGAAAAGTGTGTTGATGGGCGAGTTGTGTACCTTGCTTAGGAACTGGCTGGCTTTGGAAGGGAGAGTGCCTGCAGGATCAGCCAAGCTACAAACTGTAAAAGCCTCGAATACAGACCCTAGGAGACTTGCTTAGTCCACTCCATTGTCCAGCAGGGCCCCAGGTGTCAAGAGCCAGGGGTTTCTATCACAGCCCTCAGTAATGATCTATGCAATTTTAAAAGGTCACTTTTCCAGCCTTTAATTCCTCTGCTAGTCAAATAAACATTATTTGACTTGATAAATCTTTAATGTGTTTTAAGTATTTATTTGGCATTCTTTGAGTTATGATCACATGACAAAAGGAGATTTGTTCTTTATTATATTTCACAAGATAGTGGGATACGAATTTAGATTGTAAATTTTGTTTGATGTAAGAAAATTGGGTTTGAGCACACATGGATTTTTAGCCAATCTCCAAAGCTGTCATGTTGTTTCTGTAACTCACAATACAAAAAATTGTAATATAAAAATGAAGAGTGCCTGCTTATGGCCGTGGTTTCCTCTAAAGACACGAACTCGTCAGCACTGCCAGGTCTAGGCCTCCTTCATCAGGACTATCTCATTTTTATTGATTCCTGACATAGACAAACAGCACCCGCATTTCATCTTCTTCTTATTCGGCTTTTATGTAGTAATGAGGACATGGAGGTTTCACTACAATTTGGTAATCAATAAATTTGTGCATAACTGCCAGCAGACAGCAAGGCAAATAGCCTTTAAGCAAAACACAAATGCGGATTTGAGATAGCAAGACAAAATTCAGGGATGTTGTTTCTAACCATATGGGAACATCCTTGCGAAATACTCATCCTTCTAACATTTCTAACATTTTGGCAATAATTCTTCACTACTTTCATTACTCTTAAACGTTATATCGGACTGGTAATTGTTCACCATTTTTATGTTTTAGTTGTGTGTCAGTGTATATATATATTTGAACTCGAAAGTTCCAGTTTCAGGGGAGCATTAGGTCACTAAAAAAATTGTATAGTATGATCATATTTTTGTAAGTGCAAATACAGATATTTAAAACCTTGCAAAAATAGATGTCAAATATTAATAGACATTTTCTTTCAATGATGAGATTGTTTCTTTCGGTGATGAATAGATTAGTTTTCTTCTCTATATTATTTTTATAGATGAGCTATTTTAATTCCTTTAAATACTGAACTTCTCTGCTTTAGTAACCTTCTGAGCTGTTTTCATGAGTTTACATTTCCTTTATAATGGGAGAAATTAAAGTTATTCCTAGTTTCCAAAACAAAAATTCCAATATCTTTAGGGAATATTTTTGTGAAAATGTCAATGAACATTAGAAAACTTAGACAAAGAGTAAAGTGGTCTTTTTCTTATAGATGTTTAGATCACTATATGGCTTATTTCCCTCACTTAGGAACTTCAGTTGCTAATTAGACAAATCTCTGGTATGTGGATAATATTTAAGGTCATGAAGCTAGACGCTATAATGAGGACTAATTGAAAATTGTTCTTGGTCATAGCTCAGTAAAGCAGCCCTCTATTCTAAGGTTATAAAAGGTATACTAAAGCAGAGAAGTTCAGTATTTAAAGGAATTAAAATAGCTCATCAGCTGCTAGGAAGGTCCCACTTCAAACCATTTTTGAGCCTCAGCTCCTCAGGGTTCCTTCTGCCTGTTTGATGGTTGTAGGGTTGATCCCCTTGTTTGATCCAAGTTGCAGAATAATGAGGTTAAATACGCCCATTAATTCATCAGTGGAATAACAGAATGTGGTATCTGTATACTGTGGAATAATACTCAGCCAGGAAGAAGGATGAATTAAAGCCTTTTACAATAATTTGGATAGAATTAGAGACTATTATCTTAACTGAAGTATTTAAAGAATAAAAACAAACACCACGTGTACTTGCTATTAAATTGGAAGTAATGAATGATTCTGTATGTCTACCGAAGGAAATGAAATTCAGGGGCAATCCAGCAGAGGCGAGAGTGGAGTAGATAAGTGAAAACCTACCTAATAGGTACAATGAACATTTTCTGAGTGATGGACACATTTATAATCTGACTTAAACATAACAAAAGTGATCCACCGAACCAAAAACATTTGTGCCCCATACTATTTTGAAATAATAAAAAATAAATAGTTTTTGAAAAACTGAAAACCCCTTTTACTAGGTGGTTTTACATAAGGAACAACTGCTTTGCAGTTGAAGACTGTGCCAGTGTCTCCAGGCAGGCCTTCTGCAAACCCAAGATTCTCAAACTGAGTTATCAGGAGCAAGCCTGTGACCAAAGCAATATAAGTCTGTTACCACTAGTTCCTAAGCACTTTAGTTTGCTCCTGTGATCACAGGTCAAAAGCAGATTCAAATTCAAATAATAGGATTTGTAAGGAGGGATTACAGTATGGAGAAGTTCTCTAAATTTCTCTCTTAAGTAAACCATCTGAAACTCCCTGCTCAAAGCAACCGGGAATCTCGTGTGGTCCAGCAACTTAACAGCATTTGATTCGAAAAGGGAAAAGCAAAATAACAAGTCTGTGAACTCTGATGTGTTAGATGCTCATCCTAGCTTCAAAAATCAAGACATTTTTAAAATTTGAGAAGTCAGAGAACAAAAGAGCAGGAAAAGCTTCTCTAAAAATAATTGAAGTGGTGGTCAGTCCCTCTTAGTTTAATGTTTTCGTCCTCATTCCTCTGTGTTATTTGTGGAAGAAAAAGGATAGTAGAAACTGATTTAAATCGGAAACTTTTGCAAGGCACTGCATTAAAGAATTAGTACACATATTGCTTTTTATAGACTCACTTATCAGTTTTTTTCTAATTGCAGCATAGCAAATTTCCAAACTTTATGTCTCAGTTGTTGAGCATGTCAATAACAGATATCACAAGCATTTCACTAACTAGGCTTAGGGTCGAAATTATTCTTACTAATTAATTATACATTGGAATCATCAAAGTTTTGTGTTGAATAACGAAATACCTTCAAATATATCTATTCATATAATTCTCCTTTAAAATAATGTTATTGTCCTTGTTTCCAAAACAAGTATTTGACTGGGAGTAAAAGAATGGAGTTTGTTAAGTGGAACAAAGGTTACCTTGCAGGAGCAGGAGTAACAGCAACTCATTGTTCTAAATATTATCCACTCAGTTTTTTAATGGGTTCTCAGGTCAAAGGTCACATCTCTTCCCTGAGATATGTCAGCTGTAGCACAGTTTAGATGGAATGAGACATAAGTAACCAATAAGTAAACTCAAGGTCTCTGCCAATAAATTCAGTTAATAATACATAGTGTCATCTTGGAATAAAATTGTTGCTTATAAAGTAGAAAGGTAAATGGTTTTTAAAATTTTTCAAAAATGTAATAAATTGGATTAATATGAGGGCACATACTATTAGGTTACATGGTTTGTGTTTGCAAGGTAAAGTCTAAGTTGAGGTTGTGACCTCTGCCCAGGAAGTGCATCATTTACCCCTACATTGTATCCATTAGGTGGGAATTTACCAAATCCCCCTACCCCTCCCTCCTTGAAACTAGCTGAGTTTTTCTCTCTTGTGTGCACGTTGATAATAATCTATAAGTTTCAGTTTATAGATTGAGTACGCGGGATGTTTGATTTTCCCTTCTTGTGATGCCTTACTTAGGAGAGTGTTCTCTAAATCCATCCAAGTTATAACAAAATCTCCATCTTTTTACAGCTGAATAGTGTTCCTTGGTATACATACACCACAGTTTATTAATCCATTCATGTGTTAAGGTCACTTGGGTTGTTTCCACATCTTTGTAATTGTACATGGGGCTGCTATAAACATTCAAGTGCAAATGCCCTTATGATAAATGACTTGTTTTTTCTTTGGGGTAGATTGATTTGCAAGATCAAAAGGAAGGTATACTTTTAGTTCTTTGAGGACTCTCCATACTTCTTTCCATAAAGACTATATTAATAATGAAAATTGTTTATACGACCAGGTTTTTTAAAAATCTCAAAAGATAATAAATGTAAAAAAAGCTCACAAGAGCATAGTATTTGGTAAATTATTAACTTGCCATCAAAATATGCAAAATAGTAGCATGCTATCTTCATGTTTAATTTTTTCTTACTCAAAATTTGAAACAAACGGGCATAATGAATCCTCATGTTCTCATCACTGATTCAACAAACGTCTGCCCAGGACCAAGTCTGTTTTCTATCTACTCTTCTCCTATACAACAAGCAGACCCCCAATGCATACGATTTCATCCACTAACATTTCCTGTGTATGCCTACAATGTAAAGACTCTGTTATTTATTTAACCACAGAACCATTACATTTACATATTTAGGTTTAACATTTAGATGTTAAAATAAAATCTAAAAAATGTGGAAGCCATCTTTTGATATTATCATATATTAAAATCTTGACAGCTTTCCCATTTCCAATTGTTCATAAATATGTAATATATTTCCACAGCTGTCTCTTTGATCAGGATCCAATAAAGTCCACCTTGATTTTGATTACTTTGGCTCTTATGTTCTGTTAAAGTGTAAATTTCCTATCTCTCTTTTTTCTTCTTTCAATTAAAGTTTTGAAGAAACTACATTGTTTGTATTGTACTCTGGACTTTGTTATCATATTCCCTGGTGTCGTTTACCATGTTCTCCTGGAGTCCACACTTACTACATGGGTAGTAGGATCCAAAAGCTTGAGCATAGTCAAGATCTATTTTTTTTCCTAGAACATTGCATAGGAGTAGTTGTGTTTTTCTTTTAAAGGGAACATAATGTACAATATTATCTCTTTTTGTGATATTATAATCATTGATGATCTTAGCTCCAGTAATTCATCAGGATTCACATAATAATAATTCCTTATTTTTACCATTTTTTCATCTATTACCTGGGGTTCCTTTATAAAAAGAAATTAAACTCTACCAATATTTGGTTAACCCGTTATACAAATTTAATAAGGAAGACAAAATAAATTATTTCCAAAAAAAGAATAAATGATTTCCTTCTCTATTTACTAGTTTTCAACTATTACAAATTAAGAGTCTTTTGTTTATTTTAGCATTAAAGCACATTTTAAGCTATTTTATACTGAATAAACACATTTAAGCTATTTTATACTGATGAACATTTGTATTATAAAAGGTTAGGGTTTTTTTAAGTCAATATACTATAAGAAGTTATTACTTTGTGCATTTGTATACCTCAGCTCTCCTAAACAAATTTGTTCCAAATTAATAAAAGAAAGCAAAAGAGGAAATATAGAGGTGGGCTAAATGTTACAGCTGGTGATTCTTACTGTGAAAGAGTTGGTTAAGCCTGAGGGGTTAAGCCTGTAATAAAAGTAAAGATATCCTCTGGGAACTTCAAAAAGCAGAGAATTGCTTTCTCTTTACCTGTAAGAGAATATAGGGTATTTTTAAAGCTTACCTTTCTTGAAGACAAAAAATAAAGAAAAGCTATGGCCCAAACAAGGAAGCCCCTCAGGGGCCAATGCGATCCCATGAGGCCCCCTGCACTCCCTAATATGTTCTCGGTGAGCTGAAGAGGTCCTGCTGCTCAGCACCCCTGCAACACTAGGCATGTAACCAGGGTCAGGGTCATGCCTGGTTCTTGTGCATCAGAAGAACATTTTCCTATCTATGTCTGAGAGGAGACAGAACCTGAGCTTCTTAAATACCTTGCCACTTCTGATGGGATAAACCCCAACTTTGTAACTTCCCATTCCCTATAAACTGTTCTAACTGAATCATCCCAGCTAGATAATATCCACTGTATTTCTGTCACCATCTCTTCACTAAAGTGGCTATAACCTAGAACAAATGCAACTAAACTCTCAGCTCTTCTCTGATTATACTAGAAGTCCCCTTTGCAGGCCTTCTCTAGTTATCCCCACTTCTTTCCACCCCTTGTCATCTTTGATCCCTCTACCCTTAAGCCACAATTAATCTTCCACTCTGTGACAGGTAAAATAACAGCCTCCAACCATGTCCACATCCTAATCCCTAGAACCAGCCAATATGTTACTTTATGTGGCAACGGGAAATTAAGGCTGCAGCTGGCATTAAGGTTGCTAAACGATTAGCCTTAAAAGAGGGAGATGAAACTGGGTTACACAGGTGGGCTCAGTGTAATCACAGAGTCCTTAAAAGGGGACGAAGAAAGCAGAAAATTAAGCAGAAACGATGTGATATGAGGACGCAACCCATCATTGCTGGCTTTGACAATGAGGAGAACCATGAGCCAAGGAATGGAGACAGCCTTAAGAAAGTGGAAAAGGCAGGAACAATCTTTCCTAGGATGATAGGATCTAGGGTACCTGGATTTTATACCACTAACATCTGTGCTGGACTTCCAATTTAAAGAACTGTAAGAAAACTGTATTTGTGTTGGTTTAATTAAGCCCAGGAGAGTGTGCTAGTCTGAAATAGAAGGCACAGAAAACTAATACCTTGTCCTTTTTGTTCACATGATGCTTTGTAACATTATATTTGTTTAGTCATAAGCAGTAAAAATGTGCTTCAGAGTAAGGTAACACTTAGATTCAAATTTCTTTCTTATAACTTCTACCTTGTGTGACCTTAGACCATTAAAGTCACTTCTTTGAACCTCACTGACTTTAGGTCATATGTTTACAACTTTCTATTGCACATAGCTCCGCTCCTTTGAGGGATTTATTGCAGTTGCAATTACATAATCAATTGAGCACATTTTTAAATGCCTGTCTCTCTCTTGACATAATGGTCTCTGAAAGGGAAGGAGCCCCCTGTCTCTCTTGTCAGCTGCAAACTTGCATCCCTAATGCAAGGCCTCCTTAAAATTGAATGGATTTGAGCAAATTTACGACCTTAATTTTTAACTTTAGTTTTTAATTAAATCATAACTATACATTTGTGGGGTACAATATGATGATTTGATATACAACATGGAATGCTTAAGTCAAACTGATTAACATAGCCATCACTTCACTTATTTGTTGTGGTAAGACATTTATAATTTATTCTTAGTTATTTTGAAATATACTCTTGCATTGTGCCCTTTAGTTTCCTAAAAATAATACTGCCCAATAAAATATCAATATATTCAGAACAGAAAAATGGATTCGCTGAATAATGAATAATAATGAAAAAATAATAATAATGAATGAATTCACTGAATGAATGACCCTGTATAATACAGGGTCTTACAGAACATCACTCAACAGATTTCCTAATTTCCTCTTTCGACGCTCATTCTCTAAGTTATTTTATTTTTTGGTGTTTTCTTGCCCTTTGTCTTGTTAACAAGGAGCTGTTTTCCTGTTAGGTCTGTCAAGGACAGGTGGTGGGTTTCCCAGCTGAAGTTGTGCCCCCCCCCCCAGAGCATCTCCACATACGTGGGCACCCTGTAAGTCCATAAACAAAATGTGATAAGCTCTGGGGGCCTGATGCAGGCTGATCAGCCAAAGGCCCATTCACTAATTGACAGCGAGAACTGTACTGGGAAGAGAAATTGTTTTTTCTGCACTGGATTATAACTTCTTTACTCAGCAAGAAAATTTCCTTAGGAAAAAATGTTTTCGTTAAGTTTTTAAAAAGCAAAGAACAGACAAATATTATATATATAACTTATCATACAAAGCATATGTGGAGGCTATATAAGCAACTCTGACCACAATACTATTTACAAATCATATTCATAAAAGAATGATTCTGACTTTTATTTGAATGCATCTAGAATTGCAATTTACTATGCAATGATCAGGCATAAATGCTTAGTAAACCATATAAATATCTTATATCCAGACCGTCCTCCAAAAGAAGCAGCTTTTAAAATGTTATAACAATGTCACTTGTAACATTTCACATCTTGTTTCTGAATCTTAAAGATCTTTTATTTCAATTAACAAATGCCTAAACTGCAGCCATTTTCCAGAAAGTTCTAGCCCAGTTTCTTGATGTGTATATAAGCCCTGTTAAGATAATTAGTATTAAAAAAGGACTCTATAGAACATTGTAATGGTGCATTGTTCTTAGGTTTTGAAGTTCTAGCTTTAAACTGAGCCCAGCTTGGTTGTCTCAAGGAACTTTAAGTCCCCATAAAAACACTTGCCTTCCATTGTATTGAGCTCTCAGAGGCCATGAAGAATGTCTATAAGAAATACTGCATAGTTACAGGAAGAATGTATCTGCACCCTCTAAGAGAAAACGGGAGATTATGTTGCTTTAGACAGCTCATTATTCCTGCACAATCACAAAGGCCTGAATTATCAGTCAAATTCACATGAAATAAGTTTTCCTTAGCCTCAAGCTTTATTAATAATTAAAACCAAAGAATTCAAACCAATAATGGTAGTATCATTAATATTTAGAAAGCCCCAAACATCAATCGTAGTTTTCAGAGTACCCTTTTCTCCACCAGGGTTCATTTGATTTCAGAGTTATACCATCTAATCAGGTGTCAATCAAATTAGCACAGTGAAACCACTGATTTGAGGATCTCATCAGATTATAAGCCTCATTAATCATATAGCCCTGTCCTGGCCACATAACTAAATTCTACTCTTTAGCACAGCTGCAACACATAAACTCATAATTTCAGATTTTTAATAATTATCAAACCAGACAAATTAGATGCACTTTTCTAAAAGCTGTCCTGTAAGACCCTCACTTATGTCTGAGCGGATACATTCTTTCAGTCTGTGTTTTCAAGGTTTCGGGTCAGTCTTACCTCAGACCTCCCTTAAAAAAGGATGAGGCTACAAACCCACTGCTACCATATTGTTTTCTTCTCATTTCCTATATAAGGGTCCTTGGAATAAACAAAAGGATTTGTTTAGATAAACTTGGATAGTCTCAAACGATTTAGCAAGGCAAAAAGTCACTCTTAAGAAGCTGTTCTTGTTTTCAACTGACCTGGAGAATTATATAACTCAATATATTTCCTTCCTTTTTTTTTTCTTTTTGCTTTAGCTTTCATAATATGTGCCTAAAATGAGTATATAACATAAATTATTTAAATCCAAGGTTTTATTTATAACTTCTATATTTTCCCTTTTGAAATGGATCTTTTATTTTAAGCGAACTCAAACTTTTAAAAATAAATATAATACAAATAGCTAAATATTGTATATTTATCTAGAAAAAAAATCACAACTTTTTTCTTTCATGCAAGCTCTTGTGTCTATAGTTGTCATTGACCAAAAAAAAGATTTCTGATGGCAATATTATTTCTTTTCCTCTCCTCCTTCTTCACCCTCATGCTCCCTTATCACAAACTACCATTTATACTCATTGTGGTCAAAGGTCACATAACCTCTTATTACTGAAAATGATCTTTTCCTACCATGTTTCCCCAGAGCAAAGCTCCCTGAGTTAACAAACTGACCCTGCATCACAAGCCCATGAACCTTAACCAGCTGTTGCCTATTCACTCTTTCTGAAGTGCCAAAGTTCCTGGGCACTGGATAGCTTGAGGGAAAAGAAGTTCTAATCCATGAGTTCTGAATAACTGGTCATGGGCTGCAGACACGATCATCGTGATGAGGGAAGAAATGGGGAGTGGGGGGTGATCCGTGGTTGTGCAAGGAGGGAAGGAGGATTTAGAAACAGGTCTTACATTTCATGATTAGGCACAGACCAAAGAGAAACAATCAGGAAGGAAAAAACAAAAGAATCAAGCATATAACATTTTTCTCTTTCATTTAGGAAAACTAAACATCCTAGACTTCTAAAATATTGAAATTAAAGGAACTTTAGAAATCATTTTATCTAACTCTTTATTCAAAGGAATTTAGGTTCAAACTGGGAAGAGAAAGACTAATTATAGGTTATAGGCAAAGCAAATCTTTGTCTTTACAAGTTTCTTATTTTTCTTTTACATGTTCTATGATTTTTCTTTTCCATATAAAATTTTTGTGGTTCAGTTTTCTCAGCCTTTTCCTTAATAGAATCAAGAATTTTAGTTGTTCTTTTCTATTTCAGTTTATAGCGGAATTCACTTATTTCTAGTACACACAGAGTTGGTTTGTAGTTTTCATTTTTTAAAAAATTCATATCTCTAATCTATCTGAGAAGTTATTCTTTTTTTTCATTTTATTTTTTATAATTTTATTGAATCATAATTCTGTACATTGGTGCAATCATAGGGCATGATTCTATCAGCTTTGAGAAGTTATTCTTGTGTATAATTTGAAGTAAGAACCAAATTTTATCTTTTTTTTGCAATTCATAATAATGTAAATTTCACTTGTTTAAATTCATGGTTGCTTGTTTTCTCTTAACACAAATGGAAAGATAGGAGGGAATGTAGTGGCTCTTCTCTTTATATTAAAAATGTATCTTTTAAACATATTTATTCAGCTAATGCAATTTTTGGAAAATTATCTTTTCCCAGTCATGTACAATGCAGAAATTGTTATCCAAGGTGTAAATAAAGTTCGTATCCAATGCATCCTGGCCACCTGCATATACTCAGGTGTACAGGGGGTTTTCTGCTGTGTTCCATTGGACTATCAGTCTATTCATGACAGTCCACATTGTTTTAATGTAGAGGCTACAGGCTACATCATCTGATGTATTAAAGATATCCTTCTCACTTTCCATTTCCCTTTTCCCCTATATTTTTTCATTGCTATTCAAGTTTCCTAATTGTTTACATAAGCCTCAGAATCAATTTACCAAACACTATTGTTTAAATTGGTATTTTTCTTAATATCTTATTTCATCTTGGGTAGAATTAATGTCTTTATCATGGCTATTCACCCTTTCTAAGGAATATTTGATACCTTTCTATTTGTTCAAATATATTGTATATTCTATGGTGCTTTAAAATTTTCCTTGTACTGGGTGGCACCTGTGGCTCAAACGAGTAGGGCTCTGGCCCCATATACCAGAGGTGGTGGGTTCAAACCCGGCCCTGGCCAAAAACTACAAAAAAAGAAAAATTTTTTTTCCTCATACCTTCTGTGCATTTAACTTTATACTTTACCATTTTTAGTTGTGTTATTTCTGTTTATTCAAGGAGTTTTAAATTTACATCATAATCTTCTGCCTTTATTCTCATCTTTGTCTTAACTTAGATGTTGCAATTAAATATGTGCAGTGATACTCACCAGTTATCCTTTTACTAAAATTATCTCTTGATTGGATGAAAATTGTTCTATTGCATATTTCTTAAAAAGTACTCATGAGTGCGTTATTCCCTGAGTTCTTAAGTGGTTAAAACGAATTTCCTTTAGCTGTGAAAATTGAAGTACAGAGTATAAAACCCTTGGTTCACATGTTCTTCCTTGATTTTCTTGGAAATGCTACTCTATTTATCTAACATTTTATGCTAGTAATGACAATTTCTGGTCTGAGCTTTTAAATTTCTTATTTATGGGTTGTCTTTTGTAGCTACACTTACTCATTTAATTATGTTCATTTCATGTTTTAGCAATTCTGTAATAATTTCTCTTTCATTTATGGCTTTTTCCCAGGGCAAGGCAAGTATCATAATCCTATAAAACTCTTCCATTTTCTTTTCCTTTCTTTGTTAAAAAAAAAAGTGAACAAGTAAGTAGTGCTGACCATCTCATCTAGAGAAGGATAAGAGATGTTTCAATATCAAAGTAAAAAGTGGCCAATTTCCCATTATTTCTACATGGTGGCAGTTTGCCTCTCTTATGAGTTGATTTTCTCTTCCTGGGACTCAGATGTCTCTTTGTTATCAAATAAACCCTCTGGCTGCTTGTCCATTACCTATTTTCAATTATTCTTTTAAATGCTATTTCAGTACCAGAAACGATGAGAAATTTATTATTTTTTCTTGCTAGTGAGCCCTACATATCCAAAATCAATAACCTCTGTTTCTTCCCACATTCCCTAAGATTTAAAGAAAAATTAGAATGCTGTAAATAAGTGTGGTACCAGATGCACTCCAGCAAATGATAGCTCTTGGAATAGCATTTGAAATGACGATGTGTACTCACTTGGAATTCAGAAATGAAAATGTCCCAGTGCCTTGCTTTATTGCTGAAGGGAATCAGCCTTATACCACAGCAATTGCCTGTTCCCACCAGCTGACAATGAAATGAATACTCTGTAGGAGATGAGATGATTGTAGCATTAAACTTAGCAGCCTCTCCATGATCCTGCAAGACTGCTACTGAATCTAAACTAAATCAGTTCTGAGAGGAATCTGTGTAACACTTGTTCATCATTGAAAATCTGGTGGGGAAAAATGAGTGAAATCAAATGAGTTAGAAAAGACGTTATAAACTAAGAGATAGCTCAGGGATCTGTTTTAGAGTAGGCAGAGAAAATAGGACAAAAACACCCAAACAGCCTGAGGAGCGTTGAAATCATCAGTGAAAACTTCAGAGATTGTTTTATTAGTGACATCAATTGTGATCATGAGAATAATAGTGATCTGGTGAGCAATGAACACAAAACAATGCACTGGTAACATCACTGGCTGTAGGAAGAAAAGAATAATGTAGATTCCCTGGCCGGTACATGTGGCATGTAAGAAGCCCAGGCTATGAGCAGAGCGGGGACACTGAGCGAATTAAAAGTAGATGTCTAGGCGGCCATCACCAAAGAGGCAGCTGGTGAGGATTTCCTAGCCAAAATGAAGTTCAATCCCTTTGTGACTTCTGACCGAAGCAAGAACCGCAAAAGACATTTCAATGCACCTTCCCACATTCGCAGGAAGATTATATCTTCTCCTCTTTCCAAAGAGCTGAGACAGAAGTACAATGTTCCATCCATGCCAATCCGAAAGGATGATGAAGTTCAGGTTGTCTGGGGGCATTATAAAGGTCAGCAGATTGGCAAAGTAGTCCAGGTTTACAGGAAGAAATACATCATCTACATTGAGTGGGTACAGCGGAAAAAGGCTAATGGCACAACTGTCCATGCGGGCATTCAGCCCAGCAAGGTGGTTATTACTAGGCTTAAACTGGTCAAAGACCGCAAAAAGATCCTTGAACGAAAAGCCAAATCTCACCAAGTAGGAAAGGAAAAGGGCAAGTAGAAGGAAGAAACAATTGAGAAGATGCAGGAATAAAATAATCTTATATGCAACTTTCATTACACACTGCTAAAATGAAAAAAAAAAAGAGTAGATGTCTAACATGAAGAAGCATCCACACTTGGGGTGACATTAGTCTTCCTGTCTAATGTCTTGTTTAGAAAGGTATGAGTGAATGAAGGATTAGTCCCAGAGGTTCTAGGGGTGAAGGGAGTAAGGAGAAAAGCATAAAATGCATGGGTAACGCTTTCTGCATGTGAGGATATAAGATTCCCAACAATGCAATCAGTTAGGTGCTGATTTACCTTCTACATATGAAGCAATCAAGGTTTGGGAAAGTTAAGAAAATTGCCCAAATGCCACACAGTGAGTGAAGAGAACAGGTGGCTGGGTGCCCAGTGAGGGCCCCAATTCCAGATTGAGACCAAAGCTGGACAAGGAGGTGAAATGGAAGATGCTGAAGATGTGATGTCCTCCATAGGGGCCTTTCTCATCTACATGATGCTGCTGTGAGCCACTCCTTTTTTAATCTTAAAAAATTGGAAGCACATGAAGACTGGGCACCACACGTGAATGTGGAATGTGAAGAACCTCGTTTTTATACTCCTGTCATGCAGTCATATGTTGCTTAATGACGGGAATACATTCCTAAAAAAGGCAATGTTAGGCGATTTTGTTGTTGGCAAACCTCAGAGAAGGCCTCACACAAACCTGGGTGGTAGAGCCCGCTAGACACCCAGGCTATATGTAGGCAGCAAACCTGTCTGCGTGTTTCTGTGCTGAATACTGCAGGTAATACAATGGTAAGTGATTGTGTATTTAAACATTTCTAAACCTAGAAAAGATGCAGTAAATATACAGCATTATAATCTTATGGGATCAATGCCCTACATGCAGCATGTTGTTGAGCAAAATGTCTTTATGGGGTGCACAACTATATTTATATTTATGCCCGTATCTGCAAGTGAATATCCAGAAGGGTGTAAGAGACCCTTCAATTGGATGAGCATAAAATATCACTTTTTAAGACCAATTTTGGCTCTGGTAACAGACCTTAGTAGCTAAAATATAAAATTATTTGGAAAGTATGAAAAATGTCTTGGCTTGGCGCCTGTAGCTCAACGGGCTAAGGTGCCAACCACGTACACCTGAGCTAGCGGGTTCGAATCCAGCCTGGGCCCGCCAAACAACAATGACGGCTGCAACCAAAAAATGACTGGGCGTTGTGGCGGGTGCCTGTAGTCCCAGTTACTTGGGAGGCAGAGGCAGAAGACTCCCTTGAGCCCAGGAACTGGAGGTTGCTGTGAGCTGTGATGCCACAGCACTCTATCCAGGGTGCGGCTTGAGGCTCTGTCTCAAAAAAAAAAAAAAAAATTTCTTGTGGTCAAAATGCAATTTTAAGTCTGTGATAATCAGCCTTCATAAATGTTGATGCAATTATAAATCATACCAAACTCCATCTCCTAATGACTATTATTTATAAGAGAATTATGCAAGAATTTGCATCCAGCCTGGGCAACATAGTTACACCCCATCTCTAAAAATTAAAAATTAAAAAAAAATTATGTTTGAAATAGTACTGTATTATCAGTTTGCTTTTTTACTTATTTCCTGCATATGTGTGTGATATTTATGAAGAATCCCTGGCGATTAGTTATGTTTTGTGAAAGCACACAGCCACAACCATTAGTCAATACCTTTAATGAATGTACAAACTAAGGGAAAAGAAACACATTAAATATTTTTAATTAGTGTTGTTCTCTACAGTGATTTTCATATGCTTGATCCATCAATTTCAGAAAAATATGACAAAATATCCTATTGTGTTTTGAATTTGTCTTTTTTTTGCAGATCTATCAATTCTTGCTTGATATATTTGAAAATATTATTTAATAGACTTTGGTATCTAAAAGTTGGTGAATTAACACTTTCAAAAATTATATGACCTTCTTTATCTTTAATAATGATATTTTATTTTAAATTTTTCTTTGTATGATGCTAATGTAAGTGTACCAACTTTGCTTTGGTTCGGTACATATTTTCTTTCTTTTGACTTTTAGATTTTCTTTGTGTGATACTAACGTAAGTATACGAGATTTTGTATTTTTTAGGGTTGGTTAGGATTATCTTTTTCTACTCTGATTTTCAGCAATTTGGGGTCCTTAATGTTTTAAATGTCTTTTATCAAAATGATATAACTGAGTTGTAAACATGAGTTGACATTCTGCTGTAACAAAGAGCTTTTCCTTATTTCTACTTACTTATTCATTTATTTATAGACATATGAATTCTTATTTTATACAATGAATTATAAATTATTACTATCATTTTTTTTGGCTCAGTACTCCCAGATTTAGACAATGGAATCCTCTTTAACATGGCTGCTCCTGTGTCTACTTGACATGAACCTAGAAATCTTTGAGCACTTCCTTATTATTACAAAAAGATGATTTGGGTTGATTTTATACTTTGCCTATCTCTATCCCAGTCCCAGATTTAGTCTCTAAGGATCCCTCACCTTTTAGTGTAAAATGGTATAGTAAATAACCCCTTAACTGTGGGAGATATATTTCAAGATCCTCAGTGGATGCCTGTAACCACAGATGGTACCAAATCATACATATAATAGTTATGTCCTTACATATGCATACTTATGATAAAGTTTAATTTATAAATTTGACACAGTAAGAGATTAGCACCAATATAATAAAATGGAGCCACTATAACAGTATATTGTAATAAAAGTTATGTCAGTGTGGTTTCTCTCTCAAAATACCTTAATGTACTATATTCACCTATGTTCTGATCATAGTTGACCATGGGTAATTGAACTTATGTTCAGTATTTTTTCTTGTTTTCACTATACACACACACACTCATATATATACACATATACATATATGAATAGAGGAAACACAGAGAAGTCTAGGGCAGTGAAGCTATTCTGTGTGATACTATAGAATCACATTTTTTCCAAACCCATAGAATGCACAATACCCAAGAGTGAATACTAATGAAAATTATGGGCTTTGAGTGGATTATGATATATCAACGTAACTTTATCACTTGAGAAAAATATACCACTTTTGGTAGGAAATTTTGCTAATAGGTAAGGCTAGGTATGTGTAGGAGCAGAAAAATATATAGCAAATCTATATACTTTCTGCTTAGCTTTGCTATACAAAAACTTCTCTGAAAAATATTTAAGTATGCACAATAGATGTGTTCATTATTACTGATGTGTTCATTGCTTCTAAACTCTCTCAGCAGAAATAGCTAAAAAGTGTAAACACTCATACAGCTTGCTTTTTCCTTGTATTTTCCCACTTAATTTCTACCTGGACATTTTAATTACTTTCTCATTCATCCATTGTACCCACTCAATCTGTAAATTCCTTAAGATCTACCATGAGCCAAGCAATAAACCTCCTTATTTCAGGGAGGTAATATTCTAAGTATGTTAGTCTATGAAGATCATTTACTGTAAGATAACTTTAGATGATTTAGTATTTCCACCATTTATCTATTTTTAGTCTGCAAGATAAGTCTATGTGTTATAATACTGATTATATAACAATAAAGTTATTTTTATGAGAATCTTTATTCAATATTTTTATTAGTATACAAAAATCTTATCATTTATGTCTAAGTAAATATTTTTATTTCTTAGCACACCAAAGGGAATTTATCAAAGTCTTAGTCTTTGGCTAAGACTTTTTTTCCTCAAATAGAAAAAAGTAAACTTGAAATATTTGGAAAATAGAAATGGGGGTAGAATGATGGCTAAATAGAAATCTCCAGTAATCATCCCTCCCCATGAACACCAAATTCAACTGGTATCGACATGAGCAAGCACCTTCAGAAGAATGAAAAATCAGGTGGGTTTGACATTGTATTGAGAAAAGACCTGCTCAGGGGTTATGTATGCCAACTTTCCCTTCTCTCATTTCCCAGAGATGCCACTGCCTTTGGAGTGGAAAGAGAATTTGTATGCCTAAGGAAGGGAGAGTAAAGTGATGGTGGGATTTTTCGTTAAAACTCAGGATGGCGCCTGTGGCTCAGTGAGTGGGGCACCGACCCCATATTCTGAGGGCTGCGGGTTCAAACCCAGCCCTGGCCAAACTGCATCAAAAATTAGCCAGGCGCTGGGGGGCAAGGCAAGAGAATCGCTTAAGCCCAAGAGCTGGAGGTTGCTGTGACTCCACAGCACTCTACCAAGGGTGATAGAGTAAGACTCTGTATCCACAAAAAAAAAAAAAAAAACTCAGGGCCACCCTGGAAAAGGGGAACACACACCATCTGGCGTAGTCCTCTGGTACCAACAGAGGCAGCATTTAGAAAGCCCACCCCACCAGAGGGAAACCCTCTGCCCTTAAACCCCAAGTTCCAGCTAGCCCCCTACTAGCTGATAGAAAGCAGCCCAGGAATTGTCCAAAGTGTGAATTCATACACTACTCAGCAACTTAGTGTATACCTTGGGGTTCTGAAGCAAATTGAAAAGATGAAAAAGGGCAATAAGGGAGTACCTCAGAAGCTGACTGAAAGTCAGAACAACCATTGTCTGAATGTGCATTTAAACAATGTATACCATAAACACACTTAAGAATGTATGCCACTACCAAACGGCAAATTTCAACAATGCAAAAACTACAATTACTTTCTCACCAACCTATTATTAGTTTTGCTTTAAACTCCACTTGAAATGTATGTTCAGTATGTTTTCTTGTTTTCTCTATTCGATCTTTCATTTTTTAATTTTTCAGCTTTAATATGTCATAGTAATATAATTATTGTGTTTTATTCTTCATTTAAATACAATATGCTATTTTTGGTGAGTGATTTAGACATAATCATTCACAAAAATAATTGCTATGCTGGTCCTCTTCTCTGTCTTTCTGTATTAGCTTTATTTTAAAGTCATCCTTTTGGGGGAGGTCTATTCTCAATGATTGTGTTTGTTATATAGAATTCTTTTTCTTTTTTTGCTTTGTCTTGTAACATTAGTACTTTTGTTTTTCAAAACATGTTTTAAAAATGAAATCACCCTCCAAAACTCTTTCAAGTTAATCATTGATTGTGTCTTGCAAACAGATTTAAGAACTTTGTTCTCTTATAAAAACACAGGGAGCATTTCACAACTTGGGCCTTCTCTCCTTGCATCCTCTGACCTTTACTGACTTAGTCTAATCCAGGGGCCTATGTTTATGGCATGGGAGAGGGGAGGAAGTTTAACTGAACCTAACTTTTGGTCTAACAACTATCTAAAATAACCACATTCCTCCCTTCTTTTTGTCTCATAATTTATTCTTGTTCCATCATTATCTTCTCTCCCAGTTCACAGTTTTTATTAATGTAAATTTCTGCAGAACAAAAAGAAGGTGCCTAAAAAATGGGAGCTTTTTTGCATTATAGGTCTAGAGAGGGGCAATACTTTTGTTTAGAAAAAAAATCAAAGCAAAACTTATTCTGGAAGGAGAATGGGAATTTACACCAGCTGCGTTACTCTCCTATGTTGGAAGTACATGGGTTATTACAAAAGTTGATGTATGATGGGTGACACTTGGACTTTATACTATGACTTTGAAACAGAAGGAGGTAAGATTGAAGACTTTGTGACTGGGGAAAGGACATGAGAGAGAGGTGATATGAAAGAGGGGAAAAAGCAGATAGGGCACAGAACCTCCAGTCTTGGGAGTCTGAGAAATCTGTGTTAGAGGGCAAAGATGATAACTCTTAGGAGCATGACTCCTGATGCCCAATTTAAAGTTATGTTTTGTGTTCTTTTTTAATTCCTTGAAAGATTCAGTTTTAACCATTGCCTATCATACACCTAGCAGGAGCTGTGGCCTGGGGGCTGAGGGGAACTATTTTGATGCGAAGCTGACCTACTGCTGCACAGTGGTTAGTGAGAGCCAGACAGAATAGGGAAGCCCTAAGCAGGGCCTGGAGCAAGACAGAGAAATGATAAGCTCTAGGGGTGTGCCTCCTGCCCTCATAAAGAGGAGACTTCAAAAAGTTTGTGCAAAAGTAGAATTAAAAGATAAAAAATAAACATTCAAACTCTATTTCTCAACCTAAGCTCTATTAAGTTCAATACAATTTTGTAAGCAATGGTACCAGCCATTTAGTCTACCCCAAAGAAGTATGAGTCCTAGGACGTTAACCACATCAATGCAATCTTTTTTATACTACTAACTGAAGAAAGAGTGGGTCCTTTTCACAAATTTTTAAGATTAGGAAACAAAGAAAGTCAAAAGGAGACAAATCAGGACTGTACAGGTGAAACTTAATGGTTTCCCACAGAAATTCTAGCGAAGCTGCCCTTGTCTGATGAGAGGAATATGCAGGAGCATCGCCATGGTGGAGAAAAACTCTCTGATAAAGCTTTCCCAGAGAGGAAATTAATTTTTCTGCTTAAACATTGCTAACTTTCTCAAAACACTCTTGTAATAAGTAGATGTTTTCATTCTTTGTCCCCCTCCAAAAAAGAAGCAATAAGAAAAATGCCTTGAGCATTCCAAAAAACTGTTGCCATGACCTTTGCTCTTGACAGTTCTGCTTTTGCTCTGTCCCACCTTTTAGTAGCCATTGCTTTGATTGTGCTTTGTCTTCAGGCTAATATTGATAAAGCCATGTTTCATCTCCTGTTACAGTTCTTTGAAGAAATGCTTTGGGATCTTGATACTAGTTGTTTAAAATTTCCACTAAAAGTCTTACTCTTGTCTGCAGCTGATCTGAGCACAAAGGTCTTAATACCCATTGATGAAAAGTTTGTTCATCTTTAATTTTCCAGTCAGAATTATGGATCCTAAACCAATTGAGAAGTCTATGGCATTGACTGTGTTTCTGCTGTTAATCATCAGCCTTCTTCAATTAGGGCACTCACAAGATTGTGTTCTCACAAGTTGATGTGACTGGTTTCAGGCTTTCTTTCCAACATCAGCTTATCCTTTTTAAAAACTTGTTATCCATTTGTAAACTATGGATTTCTTTGGGGTATTGGGATAATACTCTTTGGGTTATTATCCCATAAATTTTTCTTAAAATATCAATGATTTCACTATTCTTC
Organism: Arctocebus calabarensis; assembly: GCA_963573935.1. Classification (NCBI taxonomy): domain Eukaryota; kingdom Metazoa; phylum Chordata; class Mammalia; order Primates; family Lorisidae; genus Arctocebus; species Arctocebus calabarensis. Next base: position 24,074 of record CAUYON010123200.1, on the reverse strand, counting down.
CACCCAAACTTCATGTTTCATGCTTCAATTTTAGGAGAATTCATGTTACTCTAACAGGGTCTCTTTTTACGCTAATGTCTCAACTCCTTCTTAGTGTCTCAAATTAGAAACTGTTTAGACAATTATAACAAGTTGGTATGAGGTTATTTTGATTTAAAAATGAGATCTATGTATAGTATTTTCATAATACAAGTTTGCCACAAACTTTTTGAAAACCCTTTGTGTCGTGGGAAATGGGACTGAATTTTTTACAATCCCCCATCATGGAACCCAAGATATTAAAAGAAATTGTGACCATGGAGAATATAAGAATTGGGGGGAAAAAATGATTTCATTTAAAATAGGTATTTTTTCTTAGGGTAATATTTATACCCTTAACAGTTTTCTAATTTGAGAATTTTCTTTTTAAAAAACAACCCTAAAAATTGTGGGAAATGCTCTCTACTATGATAATGGTTTATGGTATGGTGGGGTCATAGTTCTCATTGAGAAAAATGATTCTTTACTCATACACACAAAATGTTGTCTAAAACTTAATTTTTTTCAAAACCCTGAAACTTAGGCCATTAGTTCTCCCTTCTTAAAATTTAATTTTACATGGTTATTTGTTTCTACTTGTTACAACAAATACCTTCAATTTCTGCTCTTATTTTATTTTTAAGATTCATTCCCTGACCTACTCCACTAGAACTTTGATGGCTGATTCTGTTTTATCTACTCTATTTTCAGAAGCTTCTATTACTTCTATTAACTTGTCTTCTTGCATGTTGTACTTTTTCACATTCTCCTTGATGTATTTGGATGTGTTCCTCAAATCTTTGGGGGCTATACTAGAAACTTGAGAAGGTAAGGGAGTAAATTGTTTCATTCATTACTTCATGCCCTTCATCTTGCATAGCAGCTAAACATGGATGATACTCAATAAATATTTACTGAATGGAACTGAGTTTTGCTGGTCTCATTTATTGCAGCATGTGTTTTATTGCCTCTGATAATTATTAAAAATTTTAAGAAGTGGAATATAATCTGTTCATATCTGCTGAAGCATGGCTGATATGTCTTTTATAAAATACTCATGGGTTTCTTTGTGAATAAAGTGACCATGAATTTGTCATTCACACAAGGACACTTTTTTTTTAATTTTTATTTTTGTAGAGACAGAGTCTCACTTTATCACCCTCGGTAGAGTGCCGTGGCATCACACAGCTCACAGCAACCTCCAACTCCTGGGCTTAAGCAATTCTCTTGCCTCAGCCTCCGGAGCAGCTGGGACTACAGGCGCCTGCCACAATGCCCGGCTAACAAAGACACTTTTGAGAGTGGGAATTAAGTCTATCAATATTTATGCTAGGGCATCAGGCATAAAAATGAGCTGTGCTGAGAAAATCAGATTATATAGTCATCTTCCTATAAAGGAAACTATATCAGGTTAATGTTATAGGTTGAAATATGTCTTCCTCTATCACCTCCAAAAATTTGGTTGAAGTCCTAACCAGTAATACCACAGAATGTGATTATATATTGAGATAGGCCCTTTAAACAGATGGTTAAGGTAAAATGAGGTAATACAGATAGATCATAATCCAATATCACTGAAGTCCTTATGAGAAAGGAAAATTAGGACACAGATAGGCACAGAAGGAGGCCCATGTGAAGACAACTGCAGAATTCAGAAACCAAGGAGAGAATGAAACCATAGAATGAAACCAAGTCTGCCAACAACCTCATCTGGAGCTTCCATCCTACAGATAGATTATGATGAAATGTCTTCCTATTATTTAAACTACCCAGTCTATGGTATTTTGCATTGAAGCCCTAGCAAATTAATAATGTTAGTTGATCACTCTGATTTTCTTTTCTTAATTTTTAACATATATCTTATTTCTTTATGGAGGTGACAAAATGGTAAATCATCAGCCAGTCAATCTCTCATTTGTTTGACCTCCATGGTACTTTAAAGAAATTAAATTAGTTTTGATAGTTTACCTAAAAAATCTGAATTCTTGGCTCTTCTTAAAAATCTCAGAAAACCTGACAATATTTGGGCATCTGTTTCCCATGGGAATAATTACCATTTTATTTATTTATTATAGTAGTGCAGACTTCTGGCATTTTGACCTTTGCCTTTCATACATTTATTGAATCATCCCACTGAGTGACATTACCAACATTTTTTCCCCTTTTTGGGCAATATGTCCTTGCAATAGGTTAATCCTTAGAAAGATGGTTAGAGAAAAGGCTGATTTGGCATCCTTCCTTAGATACACAAATACTTGTTGAGCCTAGCACATGTATTTAGGACTTAGGCAAACCCACAAGTGCCATAATCAAATCTGAGCAAGTTCTATAGTTTAGTAATGGGATTGTGGAATCAAATGGAAGAAGATGAAAATTTGCTCATTGAGACTATTTTCTTCACCCTTGTTCAGTTTCAGCCCATCACAGAGGGGACACCCAACCTACACTGAGTTTCTTTCACCAATTGAACGCTTTGGCTGAAGAGTGGAGCTATCTTCAGCCAAAGTGTGAGATTGACTCCTACCTTTTCTGTGTTCATGGCTGGTAATGTTCCACCTCTTTCTTACACCTTGGCTATGAAGAATTTAGTTAGATTACTTTCCTCAGATTGCATCATATTCTGTTTTTTTTTTTAATTTCAGACTAATATGAGGGTACAAATGTTTAGGTTGCATTGTTTTCATTTCCAAGGTAAAGTTCAAGTTGTAGTTGAGCCCCTCACCCAGGGGGTGTATTATATACACCCTTATGTTGTCCACATTAGGTGAGAACTTACCAGTCATCCTCCTCTGTCCTCTTTCCCTTTTCTCTGCCCTCCCTCACTTGAATACACTTGTGCTTTGCTTTCATGTGGGCATGTAGTTATTTATCCATTGGTTTCATATTAATATTGAGTACATCGGATGCATGCTTTTCCATTCTTGTGATACTTTACTAAAAAGAATCTGTTTCAACTCCATCCAGGTAAACATAAAAGATGCAAAGTTGCCATCCTTTTTTATGTCTGAATAGTACTCCCTGGTTGCCAGGGTCCTGCCCCAGGGAAGGATACTTTAAGACCTGTGGAACTGGTGGTAATGTCCTGGGGAAAAATAATGTTAAAAGTGGCGAGAGATAAAGAGACAGGGCACACAGAATAGAGTTTGCAAAAGTCAGTACAGGAGACTAATGCTACCTGGTGGGGCTTCAGTGAGTGGCCTGGAGTATTTGTTCCACCCAGCTTTTATTGAAAGCTATTATCTTATTTAGGAAAGGGGATAAACTGAGGAAGGGAATAAAAGCATCAGCAGAAAGTATGTTCATTCTTATTCTGTCTATAATCATTAACTTTAAGAGTCTGGGCATCCTTGTGAAATCTGGAACCTGAGCCTTGTGTGTGGGCAGCCTCCTGTCAGTGGTCACACACACGGATTCCTTGGGGAAGGTTAATCCTCACTAGTTCACTATGGAGCAGACTCCCCAATGGCATCAGTCTCCTCTGATGAATCCATGGGAAAGAGTAATTTCCCCCTTATCTCCAACCATAGGCATGTCCCTCTCTGGTTTTTGTACAAGCCTCCTGCCCATATTTCAGGGCATGAGCTGTTCCCTGGATCACTGCCCTGGCCATTACACAAATCCCGACAGTGAGTATTTGCTTTGACTGCTGACTGGTCAGAGATTGGCCTGGTTAATGTTCCCAGGCCTTGCATGCAGCTTCTGCTACAGCCATTGTTCTTCAGTGTGCTTACAGACCTGGAAGGGGTGTTTGGAAGCTGTATCCCTTAGAGGCCAGGCTTTTAGTAAAAGCATAAACTGCCCAGACAAGTAATTTTACTGTTAGTTTAGTAAGCTAGCTAAACTGTTTTTATTCCACCTTGCTCAGCTTATTTCTCTGTTTTTCCCTTGCTGAGAATGGGGTCTTTGTTCCCCATTCTGCCTGCACCTGCTATACATAAACTCCAGTTTTTTAATCCATTCCTTAGTTGATGAGCTTTGGTTGTTTCTATGTCTTGGTGACTATGAATTAAGCTACAATGCACATTCTAATGGAAATGTCCTTGTGGTAAAATGATTTTTTTCTTTTAGGTAGAAACCAAGTAATGGGATTGTGGAATCAAATGGAAGCCTACTTTTAGCTCTTTGAAGATTCTCCATACTTTCTTTCATAGAGGCTGTATTTGTAATATCAGCAGTAGTGTAAAAATGTTCCCTTCTTTCCATGTCCACGCCAGCACGTGTAGAATTGGGATTTTATGTTGTGAGCTATTCTCACTGCGATTAGGTGATATGTCAGAGTGGTTGTGATTTGCATTTCTCTGAAGACTAGAAATGATAAACATATTTTCATGTATTCATTAGCCGTTCATCTGTCTTCTTCAGAGAAGTTTCTATTCAAGTCTCTGTTCATGTCACTTCAAATGGGATCAAAGATACAATATTCTTTGCCTTTTTCTAATACAGTAGAGACAAAATATTTAACAAACTGATTCATAGATTCTCAGCAAGTGGAAACATTCTATAAATTTAAGTTAGTTAATATGGACATTGTATGTAAATCATTATAGACAAATTGAAATCTCTCATACCAAACCATAAGACTCATTGAATTTTCTATGTATCATTTTTTTCCTACCTCAACCCAATATTGTAACTACTTGTATTTTTTTCCCTTATGCACTTTTCTTTTTAATGCCTTTTGACTTCATACTTATAAATGGGATGTCTGAATAATAGAATTTTATAAAAAGAGGTTTAAACTATTAGAGTTGAATTTTTCATTACTGAAGAGCTTGTTCACTTACTAATTGTCTTCTGATCACCCCTTCTCTGAGTGCTTTCAGAACATGTTTAGTGGAGTGATACTGTGTTCTCTGCGTCTACTAAGGCCTTGTCCTCAAGGCTAGCTTTTAATGTTCACATTTCATATTAATTCAAAAAGCATTTCTTGAAAACCTACTTATATACCAGACATAGGACTAAACACTAAGGATATAAATATAAAATGTAGATACTGTTTAAACGTCAAAGAATTTCACAACCTTAGCTAATAAAATGGTCAGTATTATTTAGGGCTATCATTCTAGCTAAGTAATACTGGTATCTCCCTTCTAGAAATTTATAATCTAACCAGGCATGAGAAATAGAAAATGTCATAATGATGCAAAGTTATAATAGTTTAAATGTCAATAGAGTTGCATGGATATTAAATACTAAAGAAATTCAGGAGAAAAATAAAGCACATAGTTCAACTTTTAGGAGACCAGGAAAATTTTCTGAAATCATTCATCCATTAAGTTGAGAGATGTTACCAGCCTGAAGTAAATTAGTTTTGTCATTTTTTTTTCCAGCAAGTTTCCCAGGAACATGGTGTTCCACATTATTAGAGTCATTATGTGTATGCCCATTAAATATTGAAGGTGTAAAAATATAATAACCAACCTCGTTTGCCTGTCTATATGGAAAAAAAAAATCAGAGGGAATTTGAAACAATCTAAATTATTTGCTATAAACAATACACATCTTTTTTTTAATGCAAGAGTTGTCATTAAGTTTGCCAGGTAACATATTGATCTGTTGCAACCATTCTCAGGAGTTGGATTAATCCTTGCCCAGTTACCTGCTGAAAGTAATACTCATGCTTCAGGTCAAATTTAGAAAAATGAGTCCAAGGCAAGGTTTCACTTCACGAAAAGTTAAGGGGGTTCTTTTTCCCCCACATATACTCAAGAACACCAGATTTAGAGGATCACCCAGATGAACTGGAGTAGAAGAGTGGCTAGCAATCCCACCCTAACGGGAAATGAAGGGAAGGAGGTGTGTGAATTTATATTGTGCCTTTCGTAGGATAGTTCTTTTACTTGACAGACATCCCAATGCCTAGTGTTGGATGTGCCATTAGGAGTTTCCAAACATGGGAAACTTGTTGACACTGGCAGACACCCTTCCATCTCATCTAACCAGGTTATGTTGACTCCCTAATTATTGCTCTAGCCCTGAGAGCCCAACTTTTGCTCTCCCTGGCATCTGTGGATGATTTGACAGCCAGGTCATCTAGTGCTAAGATAGCTACCTGAAGTTTGGCCAAGTGTGTTATTTCTTGGGTCCTGCCCTTTATTTTTATTTCAAAGTATTATAGGGTCCAAATATTTTTGGTTACATGGGTCACTTTCATAACACTTGAGTCATTGTTATAAATGTGTCCATCACCACTTTTAGAATGGCTTTCATTAGTCACCCCTTTATAAATTAGGTTGTAAATGATAAATTTTAATCCTTGAAGGCACTGTTTTAACTTACTTACTGGGCCATATTAACTATTTTGTAGTTCACAGGTCCCTGTTTTATCAAGCCAATTTGTAAGTACTGAAGTCTTCCTTTAATTTTAATTTATAATGATACATTAATAATAAATTATTATTGTGTCAGACCATCTACAACCACCATAAAAAGTGTTACAACAATGGACATAAAACTATGGAAACTTTAGTCCAAATTGCAGTTGAAATGAGGCATACTCATTTTCTCTATTTTATATTTACTTCCCTTCTCAAGATTATACAGACAAAATGTTTAAATTTAGTGGAAGCCTCAGATATCATTATAATTGATAAAGTCTGTGAATGTTTGTCAATTAGTACATTTTTTAAAAACGTTTAAATTAAACTCATGTTTAGAGGCACCAAAGCCATTTAGTACCCTTTTAAATTATTTTATTAAATAAATTCTTTAGCATAAAAACCAGTACATGAATCTTAAATTTTCAATTGAACCAAATTTTGGAACTTTGTTCTGATTTGGTGATGTATTATATCATCATATTGCATATTTTATCTATTATATCATATATTTGTATAAAACATCACATACAGTTTATTTAATCACCTTTTATTTTCTCTTGTATGTAGGAGTTTGTTCATAAACCAATAAGTAATCTAGGGCTAGGATTATGTTTCCTAGACTTGGAGTTTGCTCAGTACTTAAACTTTCAATTTCTTCTTGAACTTGTAGCCACATAAAGTGACAGCATGACAGTCTCTCTCTTTGTCTCTCTCTCCTCTTTGCTCTTTGTCTCTCTCTTTCTCTCCCTGTCTCTTTTCTTTTCTTTCTTAATTTTTAGGCTTTTGGCCACCTGAAGCCAAGATTTAGTTTCTGTCTCTAGCTGGAAAGGGGGAAAAAGGAAGGGAGAAAGAGGCCAGTGCCTTTGGACAATAGCTTCTCTCTGGGACAGCAAAGTGATCACTCCCTTTCCCCCTGTTTCTTTTAAGTCCTTAGAATAACTTGCAAATCTAGGTGGCTGAAATGGGCGTGTGTGTTTCTCTCAGGAAACTTGTTTATCCTGGCAGGTATCCTTGTGTTCTCATCTGACCTGACCAGTTTAAGCCTGTCTGGCCATGGCTCTGGCTCTGAGAGCCTGGCATTGTGCTCTCCCTAGGCGTCCCAGGGAAAATCTGTCCTGGATCAGTCCCCAGTTCTTTAGATGGAAGGTGCAAATTTAATATACTACCAAAATAGTGAGCAAGTTCACAGATGTTTTATCTTTAACTTATAGATCCTGGGTGGAGAGAGCACAGTGAGTCGGTGGGGCTGCCCTTTGACCCCTGGTCGTGTGAGTCAGGCATGATCTGTTAGGGAGAGGGAGAAAGAGAGAGAGTGTGTGTGTGTGGCCACCAACAGTACATAATATAAGAGAATAGGGTGTGGTCACTTTAAGTTCATAGACAAGTGCCTGAGTAGTTGATTTAAAGGACACAGCTGGAAAATGAAAGCTTGTTCTGGTGGGTGGGAGAGACACCCATAAGCTCTCTCTCTTACCAGCCTGATCCTCTTGGGTGTGATGTGGGCCTGGAAACTGTGTTGAGGGTGACTGGGCCAGACTTCAGGCAGAAAACAGTGAAACCCTTATTCAAAAGGATGCAAAAACCTCATAAAATCATTAAGAATTCACTACTGCCCCACTCGGTGGTGATTCTCAATCAGTCATGCCGTTTCCTAAGTCCTATTCCCAGGGGATTCTGCCTAGGTAGACCCAGAAACCACCATTTTTGTTGCCCAGATGAGTCTGATACAGGTGGTCCGCATAAACACCCCCGATCTTTCAAGGAGAAAATATATGAGGACAAGTCAAAAGAAAGGACCAGTTCTGTCAGAACAAAGTTGTGAATGTGTTTAAGCATTTAAAAAGCCTACATAAGGATAAAAAAGAATAAATGTCCATTTGACTGGTAGTGTATCTTGGCAATTTCAATTATTTTCAGTCTTGGTATTTCCAATAGTCTGCCTGAGCTGCTTTTATTCACAATACTTCTGATACCACATGGGTGGGGGAATTTTCCCTCCACCTACTAACAACTGGGTGTCTACAATTCAATTCCACACTCATTTCCTGGAGTTAGCTCAGACCCCACATAGAAAGGGCTCAGTCCCTCAAGACTTCAGATGCCAGTCCCAAATTCCAACTTGTCACCTCTACTTCCGACCAACCAGCTATAGATTTGAGGTTTCCCACAACCCCTTCACCAGGTCCAATAATTTGATAGAATGACCACAGAACTCAGGAAAGCCCTTTACTTACTATTCCCAGTTTATAATAAAAGATAGAACACAAGAACAGCCAGATGGAAAAGATGCACAGGGCAAGGGATGGGAGGAGGGATGCGGAACTTCTATGCCTTCTCTGGGCACATCATTGTCCCAGCACACTGATGCTTCACTAGCCCAGAAACTCTCGGAACCTTGCTGTTTAGGGTTAATTTTAATTGGGGATTTTAATGGAGGTTTTATTATATAAGCATGATTGATTGTAGTTTTGGCCATTGGTGATTAACCATAAATCTATCACATCCTTCACAGGAAATCTCAAATCCACCAAGGTGTGACTGCTGAATTAAAAACTATAGATTACTTTATATTGACTATGCTTGGAGAAAGACAGATCTGGCTCAGGAATGCAGAAATCTGAAAAGATGAAGAGCACAGGGATCATGGGGGTTTTTTTAGATAAAGGAGATATGACATAAAATAATATGTCTAGGCTCTAAAGGAGGACAGGAGAGCTTTTGTTGTTGTTGTAAGGTATAGTGTTGAAAAGTATAAAAAATAAGAGGGAAAATAAGAAATTCAGTTGGAAGATGGAATAGTTGGGCCCAATAGAGCTATTGTTCTGTCTATTTACATCATAAATCCTTATCTTTGATTGTTTAAAAAATTCGGTTAGACCTGAAAGAAAATACACTGGACTCTATCCAGCAAGCAATTAAAAAAATTAAATGATCACTTTTAACTCCAGACCTTGCAAATTGTTCTAACACAAAGCCACTTTGAACGTGCCCATCCTCATTTATTTGAGATTAAAGTTGATTTTTTTCAGGCATACTCATGGTATATATAACTGTGGTAAATGATCTTCAAAGGTACTTTAATTTGGATACATGTAGAGAGTGAGATTTAAGGGGTGTTATCTTCAGAATTGATTTGATGCTCTATATTGCATAATTAAGCAGTTTTAGTAAATTCTTTATAAGCACTGAATTTAATTTGAGTAATGCATAGCATTTTAAAGGCCTAAATGAAATTAAGGTCCAAAACTATGATTCAGTAGGCAATATTCACTAAACATAACGGTTGCAGTGCCAGACACAGAAACTACACAGCATAAGTTCTCAAGTATTGCTTACTCCATCAATCAACTCTTCTTTTCTCCAGAATTCTACATAAATGTTGGCAGTGCTGTATTGATTTTGTCTGAAAGACAAACAAAATAGAAAAAGAAGAGAGACATCAATAGAATAGATGATGAAAAGATAGTAAATAACTAGAAAATAAAGTTGGAGAAGAGAAAAAATGAGAAGACACAAATGACCTGGAAGCAGTCACACATTGATAATTTACTCAACGGGCATTATGCTATTATGTGTAATCAAAACTGCCCATTTAACTGTTAACCATTCATTTATCTAACAGATGATCAGTCATTGACAAGTAGTACCCAAGGATTTCATTGATTCACAAATACTAGAATTGTAATACATTTTTTAGAATCTTATAAGAACCAATACTTTTTTGGTCTATATTTCTCCTTGAAGAATAAAAAAAAAAGAAAGAAAGAAAATTAATACTAAAAGACAGTTTATGACCTAGGATGATGTTAGTCAAATTTTACCAGGCAGTAAACTCTACATTAGAAGCAATTATTTTTCAATACTTTTTTCTGTAATAAAATATATATTAAAAAATTTACCATCTTCACAATTTAAGTGTACAATTCAGTGATATTAAGTACATTTATATTGTTGTGAAGCCCTAATCACCGCCCACCTACAGAACTCTTTTCATCTTGAATTTTTATACTGATTGAACAAAAGCTCCCACCCTCCCCTCTCCTCAACCCCTGGTAACCATCTTTCTGTTTTCTGTTTCTATGTACCTTATATAAGTGGCTATAAGTGGCATCACACAGTATTTCTTTGTGACTGGTTTATTTCACTTAGGACACAGGCCTCAAAGTTTCTTCCCATTGTAACATGTGTCAGCATTTCCTTCCTTTTAAGGGCTGAATAAATGTTTGTGTCATATTGAGTTCATGGGCAGGAATTTTATCTGTTTTGTTCTCTGTCATATCTCTAACACTTGCAAACGCTCCTGGCATGAATTTTTTCAGGTTCCTACATTTCTGAGCAAAGTCTGTCTTCATCTAAGCAAGCCCAAAGAAAGTGATCTGCATTTCTTATGCCAGCAAATCATGCCCCGGCTCATCTGAGAGTGGCTGGGACAGATTTGATAGATTTACAGTTGCTTCTCTGAAAGCACATCATATTTCATCGGTGTTTTAAAATAGTAGAACTGCAGGAAATGCAGAAGTTCTCAGGATACAGAGCAGCTATAGTATGCAAATCAGACAGGCTAGGGATGAATTATGCTTGCTAGGTTGGGTAGCTTATGCACAAAGCCATCAGAGAATCACCTAAGTGCCTTTCCCATCCCCAAAGACTGCCCTCACACATTGTCATTTTCCTATCCTTCTTCTCTCCTGCTTACGCTGAAATTCTCATTGTTCCTTTTGGGTTATACAAAACTCAAAAGTAATATTGAAATTTATTAAATAGGCTCGGCGCCTGTGGCTTAACGGGCTAAGGCAACAGCCACGTACACCTGAGCTGGCGGGTTCGAATCCAGCCTGGGCCAGCCAAACAACAATGATGGTTGCAACCAAAAAATGGCCAGGCGTTATGTTGGGCGCCTGTAGTCCCAGCTACTTGGGAGGCAGAGGCAAGAGACTCACTTGAGTCCAGTAATTGGAGGTTGCTGTGAGCTATGATGCCACAGCACTCTATCCAGGGTGATAGCTTGAGGCTCTGTCTAAAAAAAAAAAAAAAAAAAGAAATTTATTAAATAAATAAAGCTTAGAAGAACTATTAAAATTTATCATACGGTAAATATAAGTAGAGAAAAGTTCTCTTTATATATTAGCTTGAATTATATGTACTCAATCACCTCAACCTCATCAGATGTCACAGAGAGACTGAGGGAAATAGACACAGTACTAACAGGGTAACACAAGGGATGTATTCGATAACTCCAATATCTACAACAACTAAAGGTCATTTCTAGTATTTTTGTTGTTGTTTTTGTTGCTGCAATTTTGCCGGGGTCGGGTTCGAACCTGCCACCCTCGGTATGTGGGGCTGGCGCCCTACCCACTGAGCCACAGGTGCCACACCAATTTCTAGTATTTTTTTTAATTAGTCGTTTCTCTTGTTTTCCCTAGCCTGGTAATTTGTAATCGAATGCTATATGTAGGCTATGAAAATTCTAAAGAAGTTTTGTTATTCTGGTGATGGGTACACTAAAAGCCCTGACTATAACTGTGCAATCTATACATATGACAACGTTACACGTGGACTCCGTGTTTATACTAATTTTTTAAAAGAAAAATAATTGAAAGAAGTTTTTGCTTTTGGTAAGCAATTAGATTAAGAGAAATTTACTTCAATCCAGTCTGACATTGAAATTGAGCTAGTTTTAAGCTGAATGTTGTCGTTTGTGGGCTGATCTATTGCTGTTTGCCTTTATTAGGAAGGGATAACTCTTTAGGGATCTCAATTCAAATCTTGGAATGTTAACTACATCTCTCTTTCCCAGTGATCCCTGAATTCCACGTTTTTGGCTCATAGACAAAGCTCTTAGTGGATTTACAGCCTCTTTTTTTAAATTTTTATTAAATCGTAATTGTGTACATTAGTGCGATCATGGGCACAATGTGCTGCCTTCATATACAATCTGAAATATTTTCATCGAACTGTTTAACATTACCTTCATGGCATTTTCATAATCATTATATGTAGACATTGGTATTCTACATTTAGTAAGTTTCACCTTTACCCTTCTAAGATGCACCCGTAGGTGCAATCCCACCAATCACCCTCCCTCCACCCATCCTCCCTCCTCCCCTCCCTCTTAACCATCAGTTACAAGTTAGCAAATGCCTGAAGAGGAAACACAGGGTAGAATGTTGACTCATCACTTTCCTTTCTTCCAGGAATTTGGCTCTATGTCCTTACTGCTTGGAATCTTCCTCATGTCTTCAGAGAATGTGTGTGTCAGTGTGTGTATCTGTGTGTGTCCATGTGTGTCTATGTGTGTGTCCATGTGTGTGTCTGTGTGTGTCTGTATGTGTGTCCACAAGTGTGTTCATGTGTGTGTCTGTGTCTGTGTGTGTCTGTATGTGTGTCCGTGTGTGTCCACGTGTGTCAGTGGGTGTCTGTGTGTGTCCCTGTGTGTATGTGTCCCTGCTTTAAGCTAGTCTGGTCTGCCATAGTGAAAGCAGAAGTCATAGTGAGCAATCGGGATTGACACAGTATATCAAACAAGAAGCCATGGAATGGGAAAAATAGATAAGCTTTCTTGTGTATGTGTGCACACACATGTGTGTGGTCATGGTTTTCCTCTGGGAGAGTTACCTTTCCACTAGTTGACATAACATTTTTTAGACTTCTCTTTACAGGGCCCCCGACATCATCCTTCCCTCTGAGGGGCAATCCTTCAGAAACATTATGACTGCTCTGACAGCTCTTTGACTGTGATGAATCATTGTCCGTTTTACAAATCTGTCATTTATCCTTGTTGTGTGGCCTTTGGCATTCTCACTGAAGGAACCTATAAAGAGATAAACATTGTTCTAGTGATTTTTAATCACTAAGTTTATCTAAGTAATAGTTCTCCCATAGCTTGTAAAAAATACAACGCATCGGATTGTAAGAGATCTTAAAGAAAACACAGCCCTGTCTCTTAGGAAGACAACAACTTTCCCAAGTTCCCATGCTCTCTGGTGGAAGGAACAGTGTCTACTTCCTGTCCAGGGCTCTTTCAATAACATTCTGTTGCCTGTAGTAGATCAGTTACTTCATGGAAAGATGTCTATTGACCAATAACACATGGTATCTGCAAGAATACTGTACTCCCTGAAAAAAGAGTCATTTGTGAGCAATTTTGTCTACCTAAACTTTTTTTTTTTTGAGATACTGGCCTAGAGATCAAAAAACGACTGCGATTTTCAAACAAATATGATAATGTACACATTTGAGTGTTGTCTTAAGTCAGTTCTGCCTGAAACATACATGCATATGCAGGAAGTTTACTAGCAAACTTTGTGGTAGAATGTGGGGAGTGTGGTTGGGCAGTGGAACAGTTTAAACTTGATGAAGTCACAACAAAGGTTCACACACTCATGTGGGTGCTCTGGAACAGGGATGCCGCCTCAGAGCTGTCCCATTTTTAGGCAAGGAGTTTGGATGTTTATGTTCCTACCTGGGTAAGTCAACCAGTCACTTGATGGAGACTAAGCTCAGGGGAAGTGCCTGGGGTGGCTATTTTTTGGCTAAGGGGATTTCCCAGAAACAGAGACCTTCAGCTGAGAGAAGACACATCTTTCAGGCTTCGTTCCTGGAAGGGTAACTAGGACAGCACACTACCACATCTGCTCCAGGTACTAAATTAAACCAAAATCTGTAACGAGCAAAAATTAAAAGGGAGTTACTAAAGGCAAAAGCCAAATAAACCAAATTCATCTGTTTCTTTCTGTAAGGTTGTCTTTGAAATAAATAGCAGTAGCAAGAATCTGATGGGACAGAATCTAATGGTTTTATTCATAAGCGTTTTGCACTTGTTATCAAAGATGAGGCATTAAGGAGGCATGCAAATTTCACCTTCATTCTGTCTTTTAGGAAAGGATGAAGGTTATCAGAGTTCAGGTAGTTGTTTTCTAACGAGTACCTCTATTGTTCTCATGTTTCTCGTGCAAGTTTTACTGAGAGGTTTAGTGGAATAATGATCTTAAAGTCAAAGGAAGTAAAGAGCAGGCAGTATCCTTAGGTCCTGCACTTCCACATGTTTGAAGCTGAATAAATGTTTATTTAATAAGAGCAGTCACTGTGTTGTCAAAAAGAAATGTTTGTGCTTGGGCTTTGGGCAATGATTGCAAGTATTCATTAAAATATTTAACGGAAGAAATTAATGCTCTTCAACGGAAGAGCTGTCATATTGATAACTTTATTGAGTTAGTTTAAATACATGAATCCAGCACATCATCTCTGAAACTGCCAAATTCTGAGTTTTTAAGGGCCATCAGTGAAATGGTAGATGAAGCAAAATTTTAAAAGATGATTTATTTGTATACAGCTTTGGTCTTCTCAGCTCCAGCCAAATTGAAAATGAATGTAAGTTTTTATTACCATCTTGAAACTCCAAAGCTTATCTTTTATTAGTCTACCTGCATTTGAGTGTGGGTGGGTGTGTAGTGATTATTAGAAGTCAAGTAGAACAGATTACATATTTGAGGGCATAGTGTTTTTAGAGTGAATGGAAAAGAAATATTTCTATATGAGAGCATCAAATAAAAAAATTAAGCGTTGATTTGAAGAGATGAAAAAAAAATCTGCTAGTAAATCATGCCTCCTTACCTTTCAGAGAATTCTCATCTTTTACACCCAGTGCAATCCAGAAACAAATGTTAGTAATTGGAGGACTAAAAGACCATCTAATTTTCTTATTTTTCAAGTTTTAATTTATGAAAGCAGCTATAAAAAATGACCACATGTATTTGCAGTGTGATTCAAGGAATATCTCAGATCTATACCTCATATTAGATATCTTTCCCCAAACAAGGGGTTCTTTCAGTCTATGCATAATCCCTGTCTACTGAAGGATCCAGTGAGAACGCCGTGACCATCATACTTGATACATGGAAGGAAGCCTCAGTGATGAGGCAATTTTTATGCTCATATGTGATGCTTAGATATTTTATTGTCTTGCACGCATGCGATGCTTAGATATTCTCCTGTCATTAACACAGAGTAATTCAGCTGATTATCTACTGGAGAGGCCTGAGAAGATGGTAGAAGATAGAAAGGAAGGTCTATTAAAAGGTTGGCAAGTAGTGCTCTGCTCATTTAGTGGAGGAAGTATGAGTATATATGGCCAGGAGACGGAGTCAAGGATCCACGACATAGTTTCCGGATTTCAGAGTTCTTTTTGATGTCAATTCTATTAGCTCACCTCCTACTTTTTAATATTCTCCAAATTAATAACTTTCTCTGATTTGCATTGTGGGTTCCTTGCACCTTTTCACATTTTAATTTTGAGAATGTTAACATGCACATGAATACTTTCTCTTCTTACCTCTGAAGACTTTTATTTATTCCTAAGCACAACCAAGAAACACACTAAAAATTGAAAAAGTAAAACATTGCCACTTACAAGCAAATCTTGGCTATTTATGTCTTATTATCAATGGAATAAGAAATATATTTGAATGCCTTATTTCTAATTTCTAAGCCACATTGCATTCTCCTCATTCGTTTTTAACATGGATCATTAGGGACAAACTGACATGACCATGCCTTGTTACCTGTGCCATTTTTGAAGATAATATTCTACTAAGAGTTTTCTAATTTTTCCAAAAATTGCTCTTCATATTAATATCCTTTGGATCTTAATAGTCAATAAACCCTGTATCAAAGTTTTTATGACTTTTGGTGAAGAAGTAAAAAACATTTTGCAATTTAACAGGCTCAGAAATAGATATTTAAAGCAATAATGGCCATTAAAAGACCATTTTTTGCAGTGAAATCCATTATGCATATCTCATTTGAGATACAGATGCTATTTTGCTATAGTTGTAGTCTTTTTATATAAAGGTTACTAGTTTGTTAGCTGGTTTTACACCCTTTATAGAAGCTAAACTGATGGAAATAAAATTGTGGATACACACGCATATAAACACACATTTATGTGTATGTGTATAAATAGATATATGTATGTAAATATGATCAAATAGGAATTTTTAACGAGTGTATCTCAACAATTTGAATAGTTATCTATTGGTAAAGATAGTATCTAAACATGAATTTCCAACATGGCTCTTCAAAGTATATTACTATTTGAACTTTAGAAATAGAAATGCAAGTAATTATATAGTATTTATTTATTTATTTTGGTTTCAGGCTACTATCTAAAATTTTAAGAGCTAAACTCCAAAGGCACACCGGAACTTTGAATGTTTGGTGATTTAGTATGAACAATTTCCCTGCTCTTTTGCTTAAATCACTTACTTCAGCAGACAAAATTATTCTTTTTAAACAGCTTCTTTTGATAAAATATCTCAAAATACAGTTGAAACAGGAACACAGTGTACTTGCTGTGTATACCAACCTACCAAAAATAGAAAAGTGGTTGGCTTTTTACTTAAAACACAATGAAAAAAATGGAAAGAATTAGGTTTAAGTGAGAAGGGTATATTTATACCCCCCCCTTTTTTTTTTTTTGCAGTTTTTGGCCAGGGTTGGATTTGAATCCATCACCTCTGGCATATGGGACTGGTGCCCTACTCTTTTGAGCCACAGATGCTAAAATATTAGGACATTAAGTAGGAAATGTCCTATTTTGAATCAAAAGTTTACTTTATTATATTTCAAACAAGAAGCAGTGAAATTAATCAAAGTATGTGCTGAAATGATCAACACAGCTTTGCCATCTTTTTTTTGGCCGGGGCTGGGTTTGAACCTGCCACCACAGGCATATGGGGCTGGCGTCCTACTCCTTTGAGCCATAGGCATATGTCAACATCAAAGAAGCCTGGAGAGCAATTGGCAATGAAATTACAAAAGGCATTTTCCACAGCTTGTTGAGAATTCAATACTTTTCATTGCATGGAGCGGTCAAAAACTTGGAAGAGGTGGTAGTCAGTTGGTGCAAGGTCCAGTGGAAAATGTGGATTACATGCGGTTTCTAAGTCCAGCTTCTTAGTTTGAGCAGTTCTGTTTGTAACTCATGGGGGGGAACACTGTTTTGCAAGAGGAATGACTTGTCTCTGTTAATAGCACGTATCCTCATTTCATCCATCTGATTGCAGTAGACATCTTCTATAATTGATTGACCAGGTCTCACAAAGCTGTAGAGAACACCACCAGCCCTGGACCATGGAACAGACATCATTAGCTTTTTTTGATGATTATTTGGTTTTGAACTGTGTTTTGGTACCTCATCTTTATCCAATCAATGTGCCAAATGCTTATGGGTTCCAATAGAACCCATTTTTCATCACATGTAACAATATGGTGTAGAAATGGTTCACCTTATGGCATGACAGCAAAGAAAGGCAAGTTTTGAGACAATGTCGTTTCTGATGCTTGTTTAATTCATGTGGAACCCATCTATCCAGTTTCTTTACCTTGGCAATTTCTTTCTAATGGTCCAGTATTATTGGAACGGTAATGTTAAATCTTGCTGCTAGTTCACCCATAAGTCAAGATGGATTCACTTCTGCTGCAGATTTCATCTCATCCTTATCCACCTTGATCAAGTCATTCTTATGGTACATTTTCAATATTAAGGTCACCAGAAAAGAATTCTAAAACATCAGTGTACTGTGCATTCACAAGCCACATCCTTCTCATATGCTTTATTGATATTTTGAGCTGTCTGTGTTGCATTGATTCCACGACAGAACTCACATTAAAAAATAACAACAATTTTTTTGATTTATTCATGGTTTTACAAAAATTGCTGAAAAAAATTGAAAGATAAACACAAGCCAAAATGTGCATTTGAAATAATAGGGATGTACCTTCAGAATAAGAATAAAATGAGGAGTGTCAAAGCAAAATGTCAGAGATACCAACTGCTGAACTTAGTACTTAAGGAAATCGGACATTTCATGCTTCAGGGTGATACAAAACTCTACAAATTATTGGATGCACAGGGTTTAAATTTTGATAGTGGTAGAACTATGCAGATATGCATGTTTTTGCCCCAAGACCTAAAGGGCAAAATAACACTCTCTTCTGGAGTGATTCCTGTCCTCATTTTTCCCACATTTATGACAATGCTACAGGCCATCCACCTTTCCTGTAGTAACACCCATAATGCTTTGCTGTAAGTTTGCTCCTTACACTCCTGCTTATAAACGAATACACATACAAACAACAACTATTGCTTCCTCATGCTGGCAAGGTTCTGAGGAAAACAGGACTTTCTTTCTTTTCTTTTTTTTAAATTAAATCACAGCTGCGTGCAAAGGACTTTATTTCTATCTATGCTATTTCAAGATAAATTACTACAACCCCTTTTGAAAATAGTTTGTAAAAGTGGAATGGGAGCTATAAAAGTTTATTAATTTGGTCTCACTAATGTAAAGTATAGAAATACATTCTCAAGGAACAATTCAGAACATGGACATGGAAGTATATTTCCAAACATGTTCATTATAGTATACTTACATAGTTCCACATCAAAACCTGCATTAATTTCCTAGAGTTGCTATAACGAAGGCAACTTTGCCATGGACCACCAAATTAAATGTATTGATTGTATGGATTGGTAATGGGAGAGATTGGTCTTGGGCTGGATCCTATTTTTATCAGACAACCTGGTTGGTGGGAGCATTGTTACAGATTATGACCTTGCCAACTGTTACTGCCATGAGGACCACTTCCTAAGAGTGCTTCCCCCTAAGTGTCCATGGTGGAAGGACTCACCATGCCTCTCTGTAGGACATCAGTCAGTACCATGATGGTTGATGTTCATCATTCAAACCCTCCAAACTCTTCAAGTAAGAAGAGCTGCCTAATCCATAGATCCAACCAGGACACCTTTGAGCACTAACTCTTTAGAAGCCACACAAATAAATGGACAGTTGTAATTGTTAAGACTTACATTTCAAACTTTAAAATGTAATGAAAATTGTATTCTTAGTATAACATGGTTCTTGGGATTTAAACATGTACTTATGGAAAATATGGAAAATATCTCATTTTATAGAATATTTTAATTTCTAATAAAATAAGAAATATTCTAGTAGGTAGTATAATTTGTATGCCTACCTATGTCATTGACAAGAAGAGAAAAAATGGCCTCTGGGACTCCAAACTGAAAGGTTCCCCAAGTTGGAAAGGAACAAAATAAAAATGAAATATTATAGGAAAAAATCATTACCTTATTACAAAAAAAAATTATATTGTTTTTTGACTTATCAATCACAGAGAAAAGATATAAACAACACCAGAAAATACCATTTCTGCAGACGCATTAGTCATAAATGAGATTTCATCATTTATATGTGTGTCCAAGGGGGTAATTTAGAACGACCGCGACCAGCTTTGGCTGTATCCAGAATGATAATTATGAAGTAAGTGGTGAGCAGATGCTTAGAAATAAAAGTTTGCCCTGAGCCATTAGGAGTCTAAGGACAAAGCTAACAATTCTTAGAAACCATTAGTTTGAGGACAGAATTGTCAGTACAGCCCCAGTCGATCAATTTGCTGAGCATCAATGGATATTAGCTGTGGCATACAAAAATGGATTATTTTAAGAAAATAAATTGCCCCTGACATATAATTCTTTTTTTTTATTTCTATGGATTGATGCCTATTGCAAATATCTTAAAGCAGCAACTCAAAATTCAATTCATATGAAAAACAGAAACAGGGTAGTAAAAATTGTACTACAAGCTCACAGCAGAAAGTGTGTGCTTAAAATGGGACTTATTCTTTCTTATTGCTATTGGAATGGATACTTAATTTTTTCCCTAAAATGAGATGAAATTTTTAGAAAAATACATGGCTGCTCAGAGAGCAGTTTCTCAAATACCAACAATGTGAGCAAGGTTAGGAATAAATCACCAAGGAAATCTGACTAGTACTACACTGCAGTTCATGCAAGGTAATATTTAACTTTCTCACCACATGAAGCATCATGGGTAGAAAACTGAGTTCACTGAATGAGCTAATGAGTTCACTGAATTCCATGAAATCATATCTTGGAATCATAGACAATTTAGTATTCCTCCTCTTTTCCTTCGTGCTCTGATTAATCTTTTTATATATTCCCTTCTCCTCATCCTCTTTCCATTGCTATTCCTCTAAAAGCATGTTCCTTGTTCTAACATTGAAAGGTTTGCACTGCTATCCTCAGGCCCTCAGCTTCCTTCCCTTCTCATTATCCCACCATCACTGATATGAAGGCTTCTTTCCTGGGAGGCCCTTCAGGTGGCACCGACAAGGAGTCACAGAATTGTTCTCTGCCTTCCCGGTCTGTGGCTACGGCGTGTATTGATTGCTATTATTCATTTTACAGGAGAACAATGATTGGTAGTCTTTGCACAAATAGACTTACATTTCTACCTTTTTTCTTTGAATGAGTTTTGAAATTGCGATCTAAAGAAATTGAAAAACATTTGACTAACAATGAAATGTAACAGTTTTGAGATGAGATATTGCCATTCTGTGGCTTCTCTTCTTTTTCTTTTTTTCTTTTTTTTTTTTTTTTTTGAGACAGTTTGTTACTGTGTTGCCCTGGGTTGAGAGCTGCGGTGTCATAGCTCAGAGCAATCTCAAATTCCTGGGCTCCAGTGATCCTCCTACCCCAGCCTCATTTGGTGGCTTCTAATAAATATTGCCATTGATCTAGCCAGGAAAAATGAGTCATATATGTAGTATGTACAGTATGTATGATGATTATATACTAATAAGTTTTATATAAACTTCACACTTACATAAAATATTTTTGTCAATTACAGTAATATATTATGATTTAGGAACAAAAGTTAATAATATATAATATTTTGGGAGTGCCTACTATGTGTCAGAGACTTTACATTTTTATTTTACACACACATACCACCCTATGACAGTTACAGCTATCTCTGTTACAGCAATGAGAAGTTAGTCTCAGAGAAGTTACATCACATGTCCAAGTTCTGCTGTCCTGCTAAGCCTTTCACAGCCTCAAACATAAATTTTATATTCTCCCCATGATTTAATGATATATTTGGCTACTTTGAAAAACATGAACTTATTTTGATAGAGGGTAGTCCATTTATACAGGGAAGTATAACAGGCTTTTATGATGTTTACATTTTACTCCTGAAATTCTTACTAGTAAATTATTGTGGGTTTTATATTCTTAAACCATAAGAATGAAATCCACACTTCTTCCTTTGTGATGCTTGAACTTGTCACTTATTGCAGCGCTTATGCATTCAGGGGAGGTCAAACTTCCCTTAACAGGAGGTTTTGCCAAAGATCCTTTGCTAACACGTGGACACATGTTTTATTGAATCCAAGGAGCACACAAATAGACTTTCCTCAACCACCAGTAGCAATTCTGACTGTGATGGAATGTGTTGAGGAAAAAAAGCATAATCAAATGCCTAATAGCTTGCCCTTTGGAAGGAAAATGGGAAATGTTTTTATTCTGGGAGTTCAGCTTGCCCCAGGACAGTCAAGTTAATTATCTCTTTCTATGAAAATGGACTTCTGGACATTCAAGTTAAACATTAGGATATAGAGAAATCAATTATTTAAACTGCCTGCCTCAGAGAAGTATTACAGATTAGAATTGTATTGAAATTATTCAGTAGTGAATAATTTTAGCAGAAGCAGGACCCTGTGCTCAACTGGGATGTGTGGATCACTTGAAAGAAGAGTCCATGATCAACTTGGTTTTTTCATACTCATGAAAAAAATATCAGTAAGGGACAGACAGTTGGTGATGATTCCGACGGTTAAATTCAATCAAGGGGGCATGAAAAGGCTGTTTTCCTCAGAAGAACTTTGAACCCTGAGCACTGCAGACCTGCCTCATTAATTTTAGCATCACTAGAGTGAAACACAGAACCAAATTAGATAACCGTAGTAAATACTTCTTTAACATAAAATTATATATCATATATGATATTAAAATATTGAATGCATAATGCTTATTACAACTTTATATGCATGTAGTAATTTAATCTTTACAACTCTGAAATATGTACTATTTTTATCCCCCATTTTGTTGATGGAAAAACTAGGACACTCTTGAGTTTAAGTAATTTTCCCAAATTCACATTTTTAGTAATGAGCTCAGTTGGGAATTGAACTCAGGATACTCTTGCCCCAGCATCCATGTTCCTAACCATCTTGCTATTCCTGCCCTTCATAAATTCCCATAATGTACTATTTTTCTAAGTACAAAGTATTATGTACTTGGTTGTGAATGCCAGTTTTCATTTCCCTTATTATACTGTGATAATTATTTATGTATTATTTAATTTTTAGTTTTTTATTGTTGTTAGAAAGGAGATTTATAATTCTTTATGTATTTGGCAATTGAAAAAACCTAGACTTTGGGTTTTTATTTTCTACTTCTGAGCCTGGTTTTGGGTCAGGTTCCAAGGTTTATAGCAGGATGTACTCAAATACATTTTAAACCTATTATAGATGCAAAGTATAATGTATTTATTATTCTTAGCATCACAGCGTCGAAGAATCATCTTCTTATAACAAGTAACAAGCTTAATTCTTTAAAATCGTAGATATAAAAGAAGATTTTATTTTTAACTTGACCATGTTTTTAAAAAACAATGGCTGTAATTATCTTGGAATTTTGTCAAAGTAGAAGTCTTTGAAAATTGGTAGGTCCAGATCTAATTTTTAGTTTTACTAATTCATAAGAGTTGTGCATATTTATGGACAACTATGTGACATTTTGATACAAGCGTACAATGTTGTGCAGATAATTTTGATATCTATCACCTCAAAACATTTGTCATTTCTTTGTATTGGGAACATTTTGGATCTTAGCTATATGGAAACATACAATAAATTATTGTTAACTACTGTTGCCCTGTTGTGCTATTGAACACCAGAAACTTATTCCATCTAACCATATTTTTGTACCCATTAACAAAGCCTCTTCATTCTCCCTTCCCTACTAGTCTTTCCAGCCTCTGGTAGCCACCATTCTACTCACTACCTCCATGAGATCAATTTTTTAGCTTCCACATATCGGTGAGAGGATGCAACATTTGTCTTTCTCCGCCTGGCTTATTTCATATAACATAATGTTCTCCAGTTTCATCCATGTTGCTGCCAAGGACATGATTGACTTTTTTGGTTGAATAATATTTTACTGTGGATATATATCACATTTTCTTTACCCACTCATCTGTTGAGGGACACTTTTGGCTATCGTGAATAGTGTTCCAAAAAACATTCAGATGTATCTCTTCAATAAATGGATTTTCTCTCTTCTGGATATATACCAAGCAGTGAAATTGCTAGACCATATGCTGATTATATTGGGGGAGTTTTAAGGAACCTCCATACTGTCTTCTATAATAACTGTACACATTCTCTCCAACAGTACATGAGTGTTCCCTCTTCATTTTATCTTCACCGGCATTTGTTATTTTTGGTATTTTTGGTAACAGCCATTTTAACTGGGAAGTGCAAATCAAAACTACAGTGAGATATCATCTCACCTAGGTTAAAACAGGCTGTGAACCCTTAAACTCTTTTAGAGGGGATTAGAAGGCCATTTACCTCTGAACCTAATCAAGCACATCTTTGAACATGCTGGGTTGTTTATAGTTGACAAAAAATCAAAACAAAATCCTTACCTCAGGATATATACCCAATAAAGGAATTATAGGATCGAATGGCAGATCTATTTTTAGATCTCTAAGTATTCTCCAAATATCTTTCCAAAAGGAATGTACTAGTTTGCATTCCCACCAACAGTGTAGAAGTGTTCCCCTTTCT
>CAUYON010123199.1:0-17152 GCA_963573935.1 Arctocebus calabarensis | reverse complement strand
TGGGCCCTCCCCACAGACGGGGACAAGGCCAGTCTGGGAACCAGGTAGGTGGGGGCAGCCAAGGCTCCAGTCTTCCCAGTGGTCAGTGCACACCATGGTTGGCTGTGGCTGTGGCCTTGGACTCCAGGCATCCTGGGCAGTTCCTCTGCTCGGCTCACACTCTTTCCACCCTGCTCTGCTTAGGTTTGGCTCAAGCCTTTTCCTTCCTCAGTCTCCTCACCAGCCACATGGGTAAATTAACACCTGTCATCTTGATTATCTCAGAGAACAGTGGATGAATCATGAGATCAGGGCAGTGAGATCCCCAGCAGAAAGTCTTGATGAAGACGCAAAATGCTGAGCTCCCTGAGCCCTGGCTGTACCTGTGGGCTCGGAGTGCCATGGGAGGTGGCTTTTATTCACCTAAACAGTAAGTTCATTGATCATAGGAAACAGCTAAAGGGGCAGCTTCTGTTTCTTCTTGCCCATTTCTCCATCTTCCAGCCATCATTTTTGCCCATCATTCCAGTTTTTCCTTGGGAAAACCCTACTCACTATTTCCAAGTCCACATGGCAGTTCGCAGGACTGACCCTCTCCCAGTGAGCATGTGGTCAGGGTCTGGCCCATCAGTGCACTGCATTTCCCTGGCCACAGCCGTGGGCTTAGGATGGAACGTGAACCAGCCTGGCCCAGCAACTACCCTGCCTGAGAACATTTGGGAAGAGGGACCTTCTTTCATGTAGGGCTACAAGGCTGGTGTTCCACTTAATGCATAACATACTCCTGGTGTTCCACTTAATGCATAACAAATGGCTCCAAAATGAAAGAGCTCCTATATAGTCTATTACATCAGGGGTTCAGTGGGTCAGGAATTCAGACTCAACAGGATCGTTTGTCTCTGCACAATAATGTCTGATGCCTCAACTAGGAAAAAGTCAAGCCCTAGGAATATCTTGACAGCTGGGGTGTGGAATCATCTGGAATCATCCTCGTACATTTAGGTTTGTTGCTGTCGGCAATCACCCGGGACCTCAGCTGAAGCCTCAGCACCTACATGTGACCTCCTCATACAGCCTGAGCTTCCTTACAGTATGGTGGCTTCAGGATGGCTGGGCTTCTTACATGCCAGTTCCAAAAGCAAGTGTCCTCGAGAACAAGGCAAAAGCCGAGTTCCTTTTGCTGACTGGGTCTCAGAAGTTGTACAGCATCATTCCTACCCATATGTGCTGGTTTCCAGTGAGTCACAGCCTATCCAGCACCAAGGAGAGAGAACATAGACTCACTTGTCAGTGGAGGAAGGTCGTAGCCACATTGTAAATGCGTAAGTTGTGGCCATCCTTAGAAGACAGAAGCTGCTGTGGCCAGTGCTTGCAAAAGAGTAGAGTCTTTGTACTGATGAACATGACGCAGAATAAAGAGCCGTGAGATAAAAAGGAAACCTGATTCGAGCATCACGCAAATACCTGGATCTGTCCATACCTGAAGTCAGATGTTTTGGATCTTGTAGTTACACAAACCAACAATCTCTTTTTTACCTTCAGAACTACATTTCAGCCTATCTTTGGTCACTTGATTAACAGAAACCATCAAACAACATGCCAAGATAGGCAAAGATTTCTTAATCTACCAGGAAAGGAAAGATTGATAAATCAATCTCCCTAGAAGTCAGAGGTTTTATAAATCATAAGAAAGTGAGAGAGTGAAAAGGCAAGCCTCAGACGGGAAGAAGATAATTGCACTGTGGCTACCTTACAGTACGGTGTCAATGACTCGTGTCTAGAATACAAAAAAGAATTCCTACAAATCACGAAAGACAACCTGATTAGATAAAGACCAAAGGGTATGAACAGAACTTAACGAAAGAGGAGATTCAAATATCCAATGAACATGTAAAAATAGTTTTCATATCATAAATCATAAGGAAAATACACACTAAAGCCATAATGAGATATTGCCACACATCCACCAAATAGCTATAATTTTAATAGACAGACAAAACCAAGTGTTAGCAAAGACATAGGAACACTGGAACTCTCATATGCTGTTGATGGGAGTGAAAATTGTTAGTTTCTGTAGAAAATGTTCCACAATATGTATGAAAGCTAAATAAATATCTACCTCCCCTACGAGTCCCTCCACCCCAAGAATCTACCCAAGAAGAATGAGTACATACATTCACCAAAAGGCATGTAAATGCATACTCATAACAGGTGTACAGCTAATAAATAGAAAACAAGAGATCTCCATTAGCTGTAGAAGGGACACATAAATGGAGGTCTTTTCATACAATAGAACACTATGTAACAGTGGGAAAGAGTGAACCACTGCTATAGGAACAACATGGACAATTTATAGGACTTATGAGGAGCCAGAAAAGCCAAACACAGAGGGCTAAGTATGGTATGACCTCATTTACATGAAGTTCAAGACAAGCAAAGCTAATCTCAAGACCAACCTGCAGTGATAGAAATCAAAATGGCGGTTGACAGTGGGTGGATATAGAATAAGAAGGGATTTGGGAAAGGCTTCTTTTTTTATTTTTTTGGTTTTTTTTTAAACAGTTTCACTCTGTTGCCCTGGGTAGAGTGTGATGGGGTCAGCCTAGCTCACAGCAACCTCAAACTCCTTGGCTCAAGTGATCTCCTACCTCAGCCTCCTGAGTAGCTGGGACTACAGGCTCCCACTACAACATCTGGCTAATTTTCCTATTTTTATTGTTGCTTTTTTTTTTTTTTTTTGAGACAAAGTCTCACTCTGTCACCCTCAGTAAAGTGCCGTGGTGTCACAGCTCACAGCAACCTCCAGGTCTCAGGCTTAGGTGATTCTCTTGCCTCAGCCTCCCAAGTAGCTGGGACTATAGGTGCCTGCCACAATGCCCAGCTATTTTTTTTGCAGTTTGACTGGGTCCATGTTTGAACAAGCCACCCTCAGTACATGGGGCCAGGGCCTTACCCACTGAGCCACAGGCACCGCCCTAATTTTCTTATTTTTAATAGAGATGGGGCCTTACTCTTGCTCAAGCTGGTGTTGAATTCCTGAGTTCAAGGGATTCTCACACCTTGGCCTCCCAGAGTGCTAGGATTACAGGCATGAGCTTATAGAAGCCTTCTTTTCATTGGTCTATATTTTCACTGGAGGCTGTCACACCTGCATATACATAAAAATTTTCGGTGTTTACACCTGAGAATTGATCTAATTTACTGATTGACACTGCCTCTGAGTCTGTAGTCTCTCAAATTTTGGCCATTTGGTGTATCTATACCTGTGGTATCTATGCCTATGACCATTATTATGTTTGGTTTCAGTAGAACTGGCCTAAGGCAGCATATTGATTAATTCCACAGATAAAGATAATCACGGTCCTCCCTCAGAATCCTTGGGTGATTTAATAGCCCCCACCAATACCAAAATCTACAGATGTTCAAGTCCCTGATATAAAATGTCATAGTATTTGTATATAAGCTATGTACATCCTCCCACATACTTTAAATCACCTCCAGATTATTTATAGTACCTAACGCTATGTAAACAGTTGTTATATTATATTGGGGGTTTTGATTTTTTTATTATTTTTTTCCAAATGTTTCAAATATTTTCCATGCACAGTTGGTTGAATGGGCAGGTGTAGAACCTGTGGATACAGAAGGCCAACTGTGCATTTTATTCACATTCTGTGGCTGAAGTCCAGCTAGAGGGGTGTCCATAGATGAGAGCGGGAGAAAATTAGCAAGGATCATTTGAAAAAAAATGGTCCTCCTTATTTGGCCTTCAGCAACAGCTAAAGAAATAATTGATCCTTTTCTAGCCTATCCATTTCTGACAAGGGTCACTTTTACGTTTCATGAAGCCAGCACAGAGGAACTGGACTGAATGATAATGATGTTTAAAAACTTCCTAGGAATGTTGTGGTATCAATTTATGCCAACATCAAGGCCTCCAGAGCAGAAAATTTGAACCTAGTACTTGAGGTGGGGCAAAGGGGTAACATTCTAAGGCACATTGTTGTGGCTGCAAGCAAGACTGGATGGCCCTGGAACTCTCCAGAATCCCAAGCAGGTGCCTCTGCGAATGTGACTGCCATGGTGACAACCAGACATGATGGATTCAGCCAGGAAAACGTGGCAGCCACATGTGCTTGTGGTAATAATTCCACCCTGTCCTAAACACAGTAGGCAGAGATAGTGAAGCATTTTTTCTGCTTCCTCTGTCCCTTAGTCAAGTTGTTTCTCTGGTTGGCAGAAGCCTAGGAGCTGGGGTCCCCACGCACCAGCACAAAGCTAAGCACCTTCCCTGGAAGTGCTCCGGCCCCACTCAGGTCCACCAAATCCTTGGCTCACAGTATGTGTCTAAGCTGCTCTTTCCACCAGGTTGGCTGAAGTTAGAAAGTCATATTAGTGTTTTCTTTATTCTTCTAATAAATGCTATCTATTTTTCCCAGTTTCGTGCACACACATACATGCATGCACCCATTTTTTAGAGAGCGAGGGTTATTTGTCATGTCGCTCATCTGAAAAGTACTTTATGTAGCTTTCCACAACAGAAATTCCTTTCTCAACATCCCTGGCACCTTCCCAGCCTCTCTGTCTTCGAACAGCCCTGGGTTGAGGAGTGTCTCACTTAGCTTGTTGCAAAGTTGCAAACAAAAGCAACAAAGTCAAATTAAGAGTAAACGAAAGGTATAGGCTTCTGCATCTGATTTTGGAGTTCAGACAGGTTACCAGCCTTGGGTCTATTTCTTTGTGTTTATCTTGCTCTATTTCCAAAGCTAAGTATTTTCTTCCTCTGAATATCTTTGTGGTCATAGACTACTGTCTGTATCCTCACTCTCCAGAAGGGAAAACTTTCCTCCCAACCACTGATCAAAAATCTTATCTTAAAAATGAATTATGTCATTCCTCCCATCAACAGGCTAAGGAAGAAAAATCACATGATTATAGCAATAGATGCAGGAAAAGCATCTGAAAAAATCCAACACTTATTCATGAAAAAAACTCTTGGTAAACAAGGAGTAGAGAACTTTCTCAACTTGGTGCTATAAGAATAGCACCAAAAATCCTATAGCCAACATCGGACTTCATGGTAAGAAACTCTACTAAGCTTAAGATTAGGAATAAGTCAAAGATGTCCCCTCTCACCACTGCTTTTCAGCATCAACTTGCAGTCCTAGCTAATTCGAGTTCTAACTAAGACAAGAAAAGGAAATAAAAAGCATATAGATTGGGAAGGAAGAATTAAAACCCTCCTTGCATACAGATGACATGAATTGTCCACCCTGACAATCTGAAAGATCGACAAAAAATCTCCTAAAAAGTGATTATAGCAACATTACAGGATATAAGGTTAATATGTAAAAGTCGATCACTTTCCTGTACAGCAGCTATAAACAAATGATAACTGAAATAATAAACACAAAACCATTGACTTTTGCACCCCCCAAAATGAAATACTTAGGTAATAAATCTAACAAAATATGTATAAGTTCTCTATGAGGGCAATTGCAAAACTCCAGTGAAAGAAATCTTAAAAATCTAGATAAATGAATAGATATTTCATGTTCATGAGTAGGAAGATTTAATATTGTCAAGATGTCAGCTTTTCCCAGTTTGATCTATAGATTCAATGTGACCCCAATTCAAGTCCCTACAAGTTATTTTGAGGATGTTGACAAACAACATCTAAATGTTTTGCAGGACAAAAGACTCAGAATGGCCAACACAATTTTGAAGGAAAATAACAAAGTTGGAGGACTTCACTATCTCACCTCAAGACACTATAGTAATCAAGAAAAGTTGGTATTGACCACACTGATAAAGAGCCCAGAAATAGATCCACATAAGAGTCAACTAGTCTTTGACAAAAAAGCAAAGTCAAGACAAATGGAGCAAAGACAATCTTTTCAACAAATGGTGCCATAACAACTACACATTTACATGCAAAACAAGGGATTTAGACACGTACTTTACATCTTTTATCTCCGCCAAAAATCCACAAAATGGAGCATAGACCTAAATTTAAAATGTCAAACAGTAAAATTCCTAGAAAATAACATAGAAGAAAATCAAGATAACCTTGGTTTTGGCAATGACTTTATATATGCAACACCAAAGGCATCCAGCCATGAAAGAAAGAATTAATAAGCTGGACTATGTTAAAATTAAAATTTTATGCTTTGCAAAAGATACTTCAACAGAATGAGAACACAAGGCACAGAATGGGAGGAAATATTTCCAAAAGTCATAACTAATAAAGGTCTGTTACACAAAATATAAAAAGATTCTTAAAACTAGGCAATAAAAGGTCAGGTGCAGTGGCTCATTCCTATAATCCCAGCACTTTGGAAGGCAGAGGCTAGAGGGTCACTTGAAGCCATGAGTCTGAGACCAGCCTGGGCAACATAGTGAGATCCCATCTTTACAAAAAATAAGAAAATTAACCAGGCATGGTGGTGTGCCCTTGTAGTTCCAGCTACTTAGGGAGGCTGAGGCAAGAGAATCATTTGAGCCCGGAAATTTAAGGTTGTAATGACCTAAGATTACACCATTGCACTCCAGCCTGGGCAGCAAAGCAAGACTCTGTCCCTTAAAAAACAAAAGAAAACAAAACAAAATATGGGTCAAGGTCATAAAAGAGGCCTTACAAAAGAAGATATACAGATATACAAATGGCAAGTAAGCATATGAAAAGATGCTCATATGACATCATAGGTCATTAGGGAATTGCCACCTATAAACATGGAGAAAATCCAAATTGTGACATCAAATTCTGATGAGGGTATGGAGCAATCAGAATTCTAATTTAGGGCTGATGGGAATGCAAAATGATACAGATACTGTAGATGACAATTTGTCAGTTTCTTACAAAACGAAACTTACTCTTGCTATATAATCCAACAATTATGTTCCTTGGTGTTTGTCCAAATGAATTAAAAATATTGTCCATAATAAAACCTGCACATAGGTATGTATAGAAAGTTTATTCATTATGGCCCAAACTTTAAAGCAACTAAGATGTCCCCCAGAAGGTGAGTCGATAAACAAACTCTCCGTTTAAAAAATTAAGTAAATCCAGATAATGAAATATTGTTCAGCACTAAGAAGAAATGAGCCATCAAGCCATAAAGAGACATGAAGGAAAGAAGAGAGCTTATTACTAACTAAAAGAAGCCAGTCTGAAAAGGCTACATACTATAGGATTCCAACCATAGAACATTCTAGAAAAAAAAATTAGCACAAAAGATCAGTGGTTGTCCGGGATTGGGGAAAGGAAAGGATGAATAGGTGGGGCACAGAGGATTTTTAGGGCAGTGAAAATATTCTGTGTGATACGATAATAATGCTTACATGTCATTTCACATTTGTCCAAAGCCACAGAATGTATTACACCAAGAATGAATGTCAGCTGTGAACTTTGGGTGATGACATGTCAATGTAGGGTCATCTGTTATCGTAAGTGCACCACTCTGGTGCCAGATATTGATGGTTGGGGGAGATGGTATAGGGCAGGGGTAGGTGAGAAATCTCTGCACCTTTTGCTCATTTTGCAGTTAACCTAAAACTTCTCTTAAAATAAGGTCTGTTAAAAATGTTTTAAAGTCCTGTCTTTGCTCTGATTGGACCAAGGTGGTCACATGCCCAGTTCTGAACCAATTCCAGTGGTCAAGGGAAAAATTGCATGCTCATTGGCTTAGCCCAGGATTATGGGAGCACTCAAGCACCAATCATAGTGGGAAGGAGAATGACCCGGCTGTAGACCCATCTTCAGATTACTAGATGTTTTCATGATGAAGTATTTCTTCTTTCTCAGCCAGAAAGTAGTTGACTCTGCTTCCAGTTTGTCTTCCTCACTGTGGGTTAACCAGACACTGGGCTGCAGGACTTACAGGAAAAAAAATGGATGACGAGGTCTGGCTGCCACCCGGCCTTCATGGTGACAAAGGGAGCAAAATGCACATGCTTGCACACGGGTACACACACAAGTACACACGTACCCCAGTACACATGCACTCATGGACACACACACCACAGCATCTATGCATGTCCCAGTACACACATATGCACGCACACACACCCGTGTGCTTCTCTTGAAGTGAGGGGTCTGGAGGATACCCTA
This sequence comes from Arctocebus calabarensis, assembly GCA_963573935.1. Taxonomy (NCBI): domain Eukaryota; kingdom Metazoa; phylum Chordata; class Mammalia; order Primates; family Lorisidae; genus Arctocebus; species Arctocebus calabarensis. The sequence goes on along the minus strand of CAUYON010123199.1, from coordinate 9,063 downwards.
CTTCCTGGAGTCTCCCCACCATCACTTACTACCCAGGAAACATTGTAATGGCTCCACCTCTGGTTGAGCTTTGGGGTGACAATTCGGGGATGGATCAGTCCAGTTCTGAAAAGTAAAGTGTCTTTTTTTAAAAAAAAAAAAATGGGTTTTCTAAACTATTGGGCTTTTGCAAGAGGTTGAAATGATGTCCAAAGAGAAAGTCATCTGTAAAAGGAGATTCTTTGCCACGAGAGGGGCCCAGAAGTCAGGGAAGCACATGGAGGTCCCAGACAGATGGGAGGTGATGAGGCCTGATGCCAACTGCAAGGACCCAGAGTCCAGCCATCAGAGGACCTCACCCACTGAGGTGCCCCATCCAACCATCAGGCAACTCCAAGGGCCCCAGGCACCTTGAAATTCCATGGGGGTCTTTAATGATGAGTTTCCAAGAGCATTTAGGACTTGACATGCTACTGGTCATGTCTTTACTCTTAGAGCATGAAGAAAATATCGTGCTACTTCCCCACCTCCCCAGCACTCTCTCCTTTTTTTCTGACTTTGTTTTTTGTCTGTGGGGTACACAGAGGAGCACAGAATGAAGAATACACTGCTTTTAAAATGTGAGGTCTTTATGTACCTATGATCACTTTGCCTCTAAACTCAAGAAACTGCCCTTTACAAAGAAAATTGCTAAGCCCCATCATTAGGGCTTTTTTTAAACTCCAACTCAGCTCCCCCTCGCAGAGCCAGCTACATATGAACTTGAGAGTGGTTTTAGAGAGCGGTGGACCCCTGGTGCCAAATGCGAGGGTAACAAGCATTCTTCTGTGAGTTTGAGTTGTCTCATCTCTCTATAAAGAGAGGGGAGTGCTGAAAACAGCATTTATCAGTGATGTGGGCGGATCATTCAATCCCGTTTTCAAGGAGTTTTTTGTGGCTTTATTGCCCGTGTGAATTGATTTGCTGGTGCCCTTCTGTTAGTCCTCTCACTCCCTGCCTAGAGGGTGAGTAGACTTATTTGCACTCCCTGCAGGAGAGGCGACCCTTGGTGAAAGAAACACCCAGCTCTGGAGATTAAGCAGTTGGAAGCTGGGGCTCTGAAAGTCACCGCAGGCTGTGGCAGGAACAGCAGCCACAGAGCAGGGGAGGAGAATGTGCCTGCAGCTCTCCAGCGCTCAACCCTTCCGCTTCTCCTGGAGAGCATCACTCTCACCTTGTAAGTCACAGAGCCAGAAGCTGGCCCTACCGCTAGGGGCGGTGGACCTGGGGTGGTGTGCTTGGAGGCTGTGCCTTTTGAGGTGGTGAAGGGGGACACAGATGAGTGAGCACACGTGCACACAGGGACCCCTTGGACTCTTTATAGGGAGTCCTACAGTCTGGCCGCTCCACCGCACTCACATATTTCAGAATCCTTTCTCGAAAATCTGTTGCTCCTTGTGTTAATACCACTCATGTCAACACAATACTTCAAAAAGATTGTTGCAAAAGTACCATTTGGGGACAGTGTGCTCAGGGTGAATGCTATGTCCCAGCTTCCTTCCCCATCACTACCGGGTCACAGCCCTCAAGGGAACATGGTTAAACATCTAAGGATCTCAGCACTAAAGCTTTGTGGGATTGTACCAGGTCAAGAGGACAACTAACTGTCTTATTCCCTGAGGGCAGCAGGCAATCTTCCTCCTTGCCCATACCCATTTGTAGTTAACAGATAGAGTTGCCAATTGTCAGAAAATAGGCGGCCCCTCTGGGCCCGGCCACAGCACTTTCTCATGCTGAGCTCCATTCATCAAGCTGAGTTTGGTCTCTCCGGGATGCCAAGTTCAAGTTAGCTTGCTGCTTCTTCAGTTATCTCCCTGAAGCAAATTTCCTGAAATCGACTCTGCAGAATCCCATTCCAGAACTTGTCATCACTTCTAATGAATATAAATTTCCACAACAACTTTTTAAATTGGCCACCAGCATTATGGGTTCCCAGCCTCTACAGTGTAAATTTCCCAGGTTCTCAAATCTGCATATTTAGTAGTTGAAAAGATCTGAACTTAAAATCAGAAAAACTGAATTACCATGCTCTCCAACACTGAAAGAAGCATTTAATCTGGGTAATCAACGTACAGTAGTAAAACCACTTTTATACTCACTTTATAATGTTCATTTGTAAGAATGCTCAATTAAAAACCTATTGATTGAGCAAACATTTAGCCATGTGAAAAATATTTTTTTAACAACTACCTTGTAGGTAACACCGTTAGGTGTGATGAAGCTACAAAGAATCAGAATGGAATTCAATTAAATGAGGTAGGTAATGTTGTGTTCCTGACATGCACCAAGAACTCGGCTACATTCTGAGATTCAACATTGAGCAAAATGCAAATCTGATCACTGTCAAGGTGATTGAGTAAAGTAGCGTATCTACTAAATTAGTAGCTCTAATTTAATGAAGGCTTTGTGCTAAATAGGAAACGGTTAAAATCGGGCAGGAACAAAGCTGGGAAACACCTTCGTTTCCCTGTTATGTGCTGCATGGGGGACGCAGCCACTCACAAGGACTGTGGGCCACACTATCCTGTGAAAATCAGAGCTGACAGTGCTGCCCCTGGACTCAGACCCCTCAGGACAAAGCCAGCCCTGCCCTCTACTCCCTCTGAATGTGCATGGAACATTGGAACACTCTGCTCCATCAACATGGCAGCTCTCCCCCATTGGTTGCATTGTGTCTGTAAAGGTAATAGGCAGCTCTGAAAAGTTAAATAAACATTACCATGTAATTAAGTTGCTATGGCAGTCAATCTTTGTGACTCAGGTTCAGACAAGGAGTGACTCCCAACTAGGAGCCATTGTTCCCCTCAGGGTACACTTATCAATGTCTGGACAGTTTGGTCTGTGGTGACTGGGGAGGGGTGTTACTGGCATCTGAGTAGAGGCCAGAGATGCTGCTGAACGTCCCACAATGCCCAAGACGGCCCCCTCTAGAGAGAGTCAACCAGCTCGAAATGTCAATAGTGCTGAGGACAAGAGACCTTGGGATGATGCAGCAGCAAAGTCTGGTGCTTCTTAGGGGAGGGGAGTGACTCAGCCTTGATCTTGAAGGAGATAGAAGTCAGAGGGGCAGAGAGGAAGGGGAACCTTCTAGGAGGGGGCCCAGCAAAAGCAAGGACGAGGAGGCAGGAAGGTTTGAGGGGCAGGGGCAGGTTGGCTGCAAAGAGGGGAGGTGTGCAGGTGGGGATTCAGCAAGGGCATGTGGGGCTCGCTCTGCTGGCGTGTTCTTCTTCTGATGACAGATCCTCAGGCTTCCACTGAGGGTGTCCTTGTACCTGCCACCGACCAACATGATGAAGGAGGGACTTTCAGTCAAACGACAACACCCTCCCCCAGTCTAGGGTTAACATGCAGCCAACACAGGCCAGTGTGTCCCTCCTCTGGGGCTCTGAATCATGGACACAGGACCCATAAGGCTGAAGTGGATTCACCAAGATGGCAGCACTTGGGACCCAGGAGCTGCCCTGATGGCATCCAACCCCCTGAATCTGGCTCCTCACGTGTCTCCTACAGTTCTGTGACTTACCCAATTCCCTTCTAAAACATTCCTTCAAAAAACAATAAATCAAGGAATCCAGAGTTGATCTCTGCTGTTGCTGGCACTCAAAGTTAGGCAGGATCTCGTGGTTCGGATCTTTCTCTACTTTCCTGGTACAGTCACCTAGTGCTCAGACCCTAACAGTGGGGAGAGCTGGGTTGGTTGAGCAGACATCGGCCCCTAAGTGGGGGACCCTGCTGTGCTGCCCCTTTGATAGTAGGGTGAGGGGAGGGAGAGGGAGAGAGAGAACATAGACAGGCCCACAGCAAACACTGGCGGCCATTCACCTTTCTGCCTTGATAACCAAGCCCTGCTTCTGTGCACCCTCCGGTGGAAAACAATGTGTTGAGGGAAGGGGGACCAGGCCCCTGTCCCAGACGTAAGGGGAGCAACATGACTAGTCAGGGGCCAATCACAGTAATCTTCCTCATCCTCCTCATCATCTTTGCCTGGAATTTGCTTAAGAGTAGGCGTGTCGTCCAGTTGTAGCCAATGGGACCTAAGGAACAGCGCTGGAGGCTTCTGGGAACGGTTCCCAAGCTGCACCTGAGAGCCATCCCCAGCTCTCCTTCCTTCCTCTGCTTAGACACAGTCAGATGGTGTCTGAATCTGAGGAGCCCCTTGAAGCCCTGAGCCGAAGGCCAGAGCCGCTCAGAGATGCAGAGACAGAGGGCTGAAATCCAGGAGCTAATGAGTAAACCATTCTGAGATGCTTTTTCTGGGCTTCTTTCTAAGCGAGTGAACACTTGCCTTTTCTTAACTTAAGCTATTGCTTCTGGAACTTTAATGTACACATAAATCACCTGGGCTCTTGTGGAAAATGCACGTTCTAATTTGATAGGTCTGAGGTACAGTGTAAGAGTCCAGATTTCTATCAAACTCTTGATGCTGGTATTGCTACTCCACTGTGGGCAGGAAAGGGGTACCGACTTTTAGCTGGATAATCGGTTACTTGCTGCTGAAAGCGTCCGGACTCCTGCAGCCACTTGCCTTGGATGGAGCCCGGAGACTCATCTTCCCACCAATCAGGTGCCTCCTCCTCCACCTGTGGGAGGGGCCAAGAGACAGTTTCTGGGGGAGGAGCAGATGGTCCTTCCAAAAGTCAAGAATGCCGCACGTGAGTGATGGGAGCCTGGTGAGAGAGGACAAGGATGGAGATAGTGCGAGATGACAGGGACAGATGCTAATTTCGGGTTGTTCTGGGTCTTCTGTTGCCACTTTACGGTCTGTTTATGTAACCCAGATGTTCTTTCAGTGAAGGCAATTCTCTCACGTTTATTTCCTTTTCATGAAAGAAGCCACAAAACCCAAATTGCCATCAATTGCCCAATATTTTCCAATTTCCAGGCACCTCTTCCTTTTCTACACCTTGGAGAGTATTTCAGGCCTCCTAGAATTTTTCTCCAAGAAGGTGCCTCAGGGTCACTGCAACTGGCTGACTCAGGGAGCTGCTGGATTCCTTTCTGGGAACCAGGGATTCCTGTGGCCTCAGGCCCAGCACACACCCCCCACCCCCAGCTGAAACCCAGAGCTTCCGATTGGTCTTCTAGGGAGGTGGAGAGGTGGCGGGGGATATTGGAAATGGCTCTGCCACTCACGTGCTGTGTCCTTGGGTGAATGACTTCATCTCTGTGGAAACCAGCATCTTCCTTTGTGAATGTCAGGACAGGTGATTTCTTAAGGCCCTACCTGTTCTAAACGTTCTGTGCTTCCAAATTCTCACAAACCGGAATTAGTTTAGGTCCGTGCCCTCCATCCTGGCTACACACTTGAATCTCTTGAGGGGCATTAAAGAGACTGATTCCTGGTGTTGCCGCCAGAGCTCCTAGTGTGATAGATGTGGGCTTGGACATCAGGAAGTTTGAAACCTTCCCAGGTGTTACTAACACACAGCCAGGCTTGAGCAACTCATGGCTAGACCTGAGGCTACAGAAGAAGAAGCTGAGCTCACACCTGGTCAGCAAGTCGGCCACCTGCCAGGTCCCAGCAACTCCCCCTGGCAAGTGTGGGGACCCTGCAGCCGCCCCTGCAGTCAGGCCTGGGAAAGTTGCATCCCTGGCATCATCCTCTCTCTCCCCCTCTCCTTCTCCCTCTCTCCCTCTCTCTGCCTGTCTCAAGCAGCTCCTGCCCTGCCCTATGAAAGCACCCGGCGTGAGGAATCCGCACACCTGCTCCCTTGTTGAACTAGGGAAGAGGGGGGGAATATGGGCAGAGACGCGTGGAACTCAAGGTCTCCGCCGTCACCCTGCCTCCCACCGGAAGCACCTTACACTGGGGTTGGCACAGGACAAGGGGAACCTGCTGTGGTGACACCGGGACGATGAGGAAGTCAGGGGACAGGGTGAAACTAGCGCATCTTTACTGCACCTTTACCCCCTGGGCGTTTAGCTGCGTGTCCGCGAAGGCGGCAAAGTCGTGTTTCCCTCCTCACGGTCCCTGGAGTCGCAAGTCCAGGGCCAGCACCGGGGGCTCCACTTGCAGCTTCTTTTCCGAGTCATGTTGATCGCGGGCATCTCCTGCCCCCAGGCCCAGGAGAGCAGAAGCCGGCAGGGGACACTTCTTCATCACTATGCCCTCCCCAGAGGAGGATGGAAGCGGCTCTTCCTCCTGCTAAGGATTTCCAGTCCCCGGAGACTCCCTGGGAAGGAACGCTGAGGGACAGCGGCTGCTAGTCCCTGGCTGGAGGGACTGGGCCCACTTTCCTGGGGGGACAGGCGCTCCTCAGTCACGGCCCATCTGGCTCCCAGAACCCCAGTGTTCCTCTCCCTTCCCAAACATGCACGCCAGTCCCACGGGGCCTTGACTGCCCAGTTCCCTTCACCTCTGGTCACCCTGCTCCCTTTTCTGGAAACCCCTTCCTACCTGAGTCGACTGAGCAACTTGGGGTCTGTGTAGAGGACACACCTCAGAGCTGCCCAAACACGGGACCTGGGTGTCTATACCCCACCCCTTCAGCACCCATCCCCCAGCCTCCCCACGTCCTCAGCCTAGAGAACTTCCCTGTCCTTGGAGAACATTTCCAGGACAACCAAATACCCATGTGACCATCCTCACAGGACACTCCTGATGGGGACCCTGCCCCCTGCATTGCCACCCAAACTCCTCCTGTCTCCTTAGTGAAAGCTGGGGTGGGGCCCCAGTTCTGCTAATCTTTCTCAAACCCCAGGGAGCAAAAGAGTCCCCTGGAGGGCTTGTTACACTTCCCAGGGCTTGGCCCACCCTGAGGTTCCCAATGAGAAGACCATGGAGGTGGTATTGCTAGCAAAACCCCAGGGGACAGCACACTGTCCACGAGAACCTGCCCATCTGAGGACTGTGCCTCAGGCCTTAGTGTCCTATAGCATCCTTCAGAGTCCTCTCTTGGGTACAGGGCCCTGAGGAGGTGACCTCACCCCACTCATTTACAATGCTCCAGCCACACTGGCCACCTTGCTGTCCCTCACCAAGGAACATGAAGATCTCTCCAGCCCCAGGGCCTTTGCACATGCCAAGCCCACATCTGGAATGTTCTTCCCAGAGCCTGCTCACCTCCCCAGAGAAATCCTCCCTCCCACTTATGACCTTGCCCTTCACCTCTGTTGTTCTTTATAGCAACTATCACCTCCCACAGGTTATACAAGTGTTGGACCAATGGCTAGTGCTTGTCCTCCAGACTGGAAAGTAACCTCTGAGACAGGGGACATGGTTTCCTCCTGTGCCCTGTGCCTGGCGGGAGTGGGTGCTCGGTAACACCTGCTAGTGAAGGGTACAGAAGCAGAACCCTTTCCTCCAATCCCTGAGCCCACCTTTCTCATGTCATATTAATGAATTTGAAAGATTTTTCATATAATATTCACTCCACTCCTATTTGACTCTTAGACCTTGGAACCTCAGGGCACTGCTGGGCAAACAAATGGACTCTCAGAGCCTGCAGGTGCCCCGGGCTCAGGCTCCACACTGGGCCCTGCAGGGACTGAGCTCATTCATTTATTTTTCTTTTGTCTGGCTCCCAGCGAGCCAACAGCTCTCTGCTGGCTTTAATTTTCATTCATTTAAGTTGAAAAATTTTCAAAACAAATGAAATGCACTTAACAGAATGCATTGAGGAGTTAGCAGTGCCCTAAATGAAAGGACCCTTTTGGGGGTCTTTGTCATTATCAATTATTTATTGAGCCCTGAGTATGTTTCTGGCAGCCACCAAGACAGTAAGGAGACAGGGTCCCTTTCCTGGGAACTTCCCAAACCAGAAGGGAGAGGTTGTAAAGCTACAAAATGTCCCACTTGAAAAGACAGTTATACATCACACCTCAAGGCTGCTCTGTAATTTAATTATATTTTTACATTTAATGATCTTAATTTATTTTCTGATTTTAAAGGAAACATAAAGTTTCCAAAATATTCCTAAAAAATAGAGAAAAGATAAAAATCCAACGTTATCCAGCTTTAGTACGTGAGCAAAATTGTACTTCATTTATAAAACTTAGATTTAGCCTCTTCAGACTCTGCCTTGATTTTTTACTTCTAATTAGAACACATACATTTCTTTATGTCAGAAAGCAGTCTGCAAAAACATAGATTTTAATAGCTTCAAAGTATTTCATCATGTGGATATGTGAACTGGCTTCAACAGTCCTCTGCTGCTGGGCAATAAGGTAGGCATATTGTTCTTTTTCTTCCCTTTCTTTCTGGGTGTTGGTCATTATAAATAACACTGCTGAGAACATGTTTAGTCTAGAATGTCTCCCATCAGTCTCATTATGGTTTTAGTTTATAATCTGTAAGAGGAAAGCTTGATTCTCAGTGGACGAGACCAGGCACGTCCAGGGTGGTGTAAAACAAAACCCTCAAGTGTTCTCAGGATCCTGTGTGCAGAGGCTCAGGGGGATGTGAGGGGTCTTGGTGAGCCCAATGCACCAAGCATTGACCTCTGGGCACCAGGCTCCTCTCAGGAGTGAGCTTGCACTCCCGATCATGCTGCCCCATAGCCTTTGTCAAGTGCATCCCCAGGCCAGGTGCAGGGCTTCTGCTGGGCCTGGGCTTCCAGCACAAAGCAGCCCTGAACATGGGAAATGTATAGAATTTGGTGTGTGTTCGTTTTATTAAAATATAGCATCTCCTCACAGTCCTGTCTTTTTTTTTTTTTTTTGAGACAGAGTTTTACTTTGTAGACCTCGGTAGAGTGCCATGGCATCACAGCTCACAGCAAGCTCAAACTCTTCGGCATAAGCTATTCTCTTATCTCAGCCTCCTAAGCAGCTGGGACTACAAGCTCCGGCCACAATGCCCAGCTATTTTTTTACAAGGTCTCGACCTGGCTCAGGCTGGTCTCGAACCTGTAAGCTCAGGCAATCCACCCACCTCAGCCTCCCAAGTTCTGGGCTGTATGCTGATTTTTTAGCTTGATGTCAGGGAGCGTCTGTGCCAGGGCAGGTCGCCAGGCCCTGGGCTGCCCCTGAGAATGGAAGCTCCTCTGAAGTTCAGACAAGCTCTGGTGCTCCCGTCTCTGCCGTGACCACGTGGGACAGACGTGG
>CAUYON010123198.1:0-19361 GCA_963573935.1 Arctocebus calabarensis | reverse complement strand
TAACAGAGCAAATATTTCACTTACCCTGTTTTTTTTTTTTTTTTTTTTGAGACAGAACCTCGAGCTGTCACCCTGGGTAGAGTGCTGTGGCATCACAGCTCACAGCAACTTCCAATTCCTGGGCTCAAGCGAGTCTCCTGCCTCCGCCTCCCAAGTAGCTGGGACTACAGGCGCCCGCCACAACGCCTGGCCATTTTTTGGTTGCAGCTGTCATTGTTGTTTGGTGGGTCCAGGCTGGATTCGAACCCGCCAGCTCAGGTGTACGTGGCTGGCGCCTTAGCCACTTGAGCCACAGGCGCCAAGCTTTTTTTTTTTTTTTAGAGACAGAGTCTCACTTTGTCACCCTTGGTAGAGCGCCATGGCTTCATGGTTCACAGCAACCTCCAGCTCCTGGGCTTAGGCCATTCTCTTGTTTCAGCCTCCGGAGTAACTGGGACTACAGGCGCCCGCCACAATGCCTGGCTATTTTTTTGTTGCAGTTCGGCCAGGGCCGGGTTTGAACCCACCACCCTTGGTATGTGGGGTTGGCGCCCTACTCACTGAGCCACAGGCACCACCCTACTTACCCTATTTTTTATCTGAGGCTCCCACTGGGTGCATGCTCTCTGAAGGCACAGTGCCCAGAACATGCTAGGCCTCCATACCTATTTGCTAAGTGAGTGGCTGTCAACTCGGGAGGGGGTGGGGATCCTGGGCAGGGGGTGCAGCAGGAAAGGCAGAGAAAAAAGGCCTGCAGGTCCAGCACAGCCACCTTGTGGACTGCAGGGAAGGTCGATGGCCACTGACGTCTCACAGCTTGTACTGAGACAAAGTTACTGATGGTGCTAAGCATGGTAAGTGCCCCGGCAGGGGCTGTGCCAGGCAGGTGGGGACAGAGACACAGCAGTGCAGTTGGTAGGATGACCTGAGACACTCTGAGCCCCGAGGAGGCGGGGTCAGAAACGCTGCACATCCTGCAGGTCGGGCACTAAGGTTGTTCAACAAGAGCCCTGACCATCCACCTACCCATCCATCCTCCCAAACACCCATCCACCCGCTCATTCGTCCATCCAACAAATATTCATGCAGTGTCTTCTCTGAGCCAGGATAATGCCAGGCATTGAGAACATGGGACCAGCAAGATGGACAAGGTCTGGAAGCAGACAGCGTAGGCCCACCAACCACTAAGCATCGTGTGCTCCAGTCAGCACTGAGGGGAGAAGCCGGTCGCTGAGGACACTGAGTGAGGGATGTGACATGATGGAGGGTCATGCGGTTCTCCCTGAGGAGCAGGATCTTTTTTATTTTGAGAAAGAGTCACTCTGTTACCCTGCATAGAATACCGTGGCATCATCATAGCTCACAGCAACCTTGAACTCCTGTGCCCCAGTGATCTTCTTGCCTCAGTTTTTCTATTTTTAGTAGAGACAGAGGTCTCACTCTTGCTCAGGCTGGTCTTGAACTGCTGAGTTCAAGCTATCCAGTTACCTCAGCCTCCCAGAGTGCTGGGACTACAGGCGTGAGCCACCGCACCCACCAGGAGTGGGATCTTAATGAGACCTGAAGGCTGGTAGGAATGGTGTGGGACTGTGGGACTGCCGCCCCCGACCCATCCCCTACCCTCTTGTCCTTGGTTCTGCTGGGGGACCAGACTGACTCCGGGAAATGGAGTCTACCACCAGCACTCGGGGTAGTGCCCATGACCAGTCAGGACATTGTGTTCCTAATCGTATAATCAGTTCCTGGCAAGCACGAGACCTCAGCTGGTGCAGTAACCTTTCCAAAAAGAATTCCTGACCCCAGGCATCCTCTTAAGTCTCTGAGTGGTGCAGAGTATGGGGCTGCAGCTGGGTTTGTCTACAGTAAAGAGGCTGTCCCAAAGGTGAAGGTGACCCATATGAGAGCAGGGTCGAGAGAGTTGCACAGCAGCTGAGCTGGAGCCCTGGGCACTTGTGCCTGCTGCCTGTCCTACTGCAGCCAGTGCTGCAGTCTGGGCCCGTTTGAGCTTCATTTTTCTGTCACTTGCAATACAAAGCATCCTGTGTGCCACCTCGGCAAGACCAAGGGAGGGCGAGGCGGCAGTGCTGGGCAGACAGTGAACAGAGGGCCTGAGGTGGGCACAGGCATGATTGGGCACAGATGTCATCCCCTGCCCATACCTAAAGAGCATACCACAGTCTGCACAGGTGATATTTGTTGGGGCAGGGGTGACATACTGTGCAGGGTCTGCGAGTATCACTTGCCACCTACTGCTGGGACCACAGTGGTACAGTGCCAGCACCTCCTGGGGGGTTCTGGGGCAGCTGGATCTCCCTCCCTGCAGGGGTGAGGGGTGCAATTATCAAATGCTCCTGGTCTTGTCCAGCCCACCCTCAGCTCCGGGAGGAGCCCAGTCCCCCACGGGCCCATAGCCCATTCTCTCAGATTGGTTATTTTGACAGCAAACCTGTGCCCATCGAGAATGCCGGAGGCACTTACTGATCTAGGCTTGGCCACGACAGGGACTGGCTCTGGCACTGGAATGGTGCGGGGCTTGGGGGCAGTCAGATTGAACTCCTTGGGCTTTGTGACTTTGGCCTTGGTCTTAGAAAGAGGGGAGTGAAAGGCCGACACTCCCTCCAGTTGGCTGATCAGCTGTTGGACCTCTGGCTGCCACCTTGAAGGCAAAATGGAGATGCTCCTTATGGTCACTTCCTAACAGGCCACAGGGATCCAAAGGGCCCCCAAGCATTTGGGTCTACCTCAGGGCGGGGATGGTAATGGGACAGCCCTCTTCATGGACTGCCTACTACTGGCAGGCAAGATGCCAGCCACACTCTTGAAACAGATGTCAGTGTTCCCCTCGTACAGATGAGGAGACAGGCCCAGAGGCATTGGTGTCCTGGGCCACACTGGTGAGGGGGCGGGGAGAGGACAGGGACAGCCCTACTGCAGGAATCCTGGGGCTCTGAGGAGCAGCAGCTGCTGGAACAGGGAGCTAATTTGGCGAGAGCAAATGACACAGGGGAAGGACGCTGGAGCAGGAAAAGGAGCTGCCCCCTGTAGAGTATAGCCTCAGGTGGGGGTGAATCTGGAGCAGGGTCTTGAGAAGGGCCTTGCTGGGCCACTGCGTGATCTGAGGCTCCACAGCCCACCACCACCAGGGTGTCTAGCAGCCCCTGCATGTTTGAAACAGCTCCTGCCTCACCTGGAGAGCCATGGCCAAGGGCCAGCAGCAAGTGTAGTTTCAGAAGGCACTCAGGGTAGTATCCAGTGCCTCTGACTCTGGGGAAAGCAGGGGAAAGGGCAGCAGCTCTGTGCTGGGGTTGGACCCAGAGTGAGCAGGGGAAGGTTGAACTGGGGTGGGGGGGAGTGTGCTGGAATCAGGCTGAGCAGCTGCCCAGAGGCTGCCCTGCAGGCCCTGGCCATGGGGGGCACCCTGTGGGTAGGCAGAGTCCAGCCTGGGCAGGAGGTGGGGATACCTGCAGGGCTACCCCCTATTCCTTTGGAGGTTTATCCCCATTACCAGCTGGGACAGATGATTTCCCCCCAGTGAGGGGGCATCTCCAAGGTCCCCCACTTCCTCCTCTACCCACAGGAGGGGTGTCCACCTCCCCTTGGCCTCCAGATCTCCCATACACGGCTGGCACCTAAGTGATCCATTTGCACCAAACTCTGTCCCCAGGAGGACAAAGTGGCCCCTCCAAGTCCTATCAGTAGGGACACGAGTTGGGGGTCCCCAGTTGCACCAGGGCCCCAGCAGGCTCCTCCATGGAGGACACCATGGAGATATTTTGGGCTGAATCCACCAGGAGATACTCTGTCCCACCTGCCCCAACCCCTGCAGGCTGGGGGTCTGCAGAGGACAGGCAGCCCCACAGCAGGTGGTCCCATCAGCCCCCCACCAGGCATAGGCAGAAAGAGCCTAGGCTGGGGTTGGGAGGTTGGGGGTGAGGGAGGGCCACACACACTTTTCCACCACAGGCTGAGGACCAGCCAGGATCAGGGCTTCTCTGCCCCTCTCACCCCAACACAGCACAGTCTCCCATGAGGCACTGAGCTTCTGGGGGCCTGAGCCTGCAGGCACTTAGAGTGGGGTGCAGGACACAGCACCGCCCCTGTGCCCTGCCCAGTCTGACCCACCTCATCAGCGGACGGAGCCAGTTCTCCTCCACATGGGCTGCCTCGTAAACAAGGCTCCACTCATCCTTGACCCATGAGCACAGATTCAAGGGGTTGAAGAAGAACCCAAGGAACTGAGGAAAAAGCAAGAGGCCTCAGGGGCCAAGCCTGGGGCAGACCCCTCCCCTGGGGAGACCCCAGCCCCTCTCCACTGCCAGCACAACCCAGCACTGAGATAGTTTTCCTAGGCCAGGGCTGCTATGGTGCCCTTTGGGTGGCCTAGACCTGGCCCACAGTAGGGCCCTGGGCTCCTGAAGGCCTTTCCCCACTCCTGGCTCTCAAGTCTAACAGATTTGACCCCAGAAGACACAGATCAGTTTAGTTTCTGAGATGGAGCCCAGACTCCGGGAGCTGGAAGACAGATACACTTCCACAACACTGGGCTGTCATCAGCTATGGAGGCACCCTCTGCACAGTCCCCTGGGCTGCTCTGTGGGGGTCTGGGAAGGAGCAGCATCCCCAGACTCAAGGCTTATCCTTAGAGACAGGCTCCTAGGGCTTCTGCAGGTTCCACTCTCAAGTGTGAGGTACCAGGAGAGCCCCACAGGGCAGTTTGGGAAGCACCCCCTGGGGGGGGGGCATGGGAACAGGGGGTTTACAAGGAGGCAGCCCAGGAAGCATAAGGTGGAATGAGGTGGTGAAGAGGGCCCCATGAGGATGCGGGGGACTGGGGCGGGCTGGGCCTGTGGTCTATGCTGTGCCTCCCCCAGGCAACATACCACAGCCCTCCCTTGTGTCCTCACACGGAGGCCACCATGGGCTCCTTCTAGAGCCACCCAAAGCTTCCCCAGTTGGCAGCCTGGCCACCCATCCCCCCCATCCCTGGTCTCTTCCTGCCTTCTGTGCCCCAATAGAGCATCTTAGCCCCTTGCCCTGGACCCCATCACTCCCTTTCCCAACCCTTTCCACTACGTCTCCATCTTATTTTGAGACAGAGTCTCACTCTGTCACCCTGGGTAGAGTACCATGGCATCATAGCTCATAGCAACCTTAGTCTGTCTCTTGGGTTCAAGTGATCCTCCTGCCTCAGCCGCCTGAGTAGCTGGGACTACAGGCACCCAACACTAGTTTTTCTATTTTTAGTACCGAAGGGGTCTTGCTCTTGTTCAGGCTGGTCTCACTCAACTCTTGAGCTCAGGCAATCCACCCACCTTGGCCTCTCAGAGTGCTAGGATTACATGTGTAAGCCATCCCACCTGGCTACATGTCCATCTTTTCAGCTCTGCCACTACTCCCTGCCTGAGGGTGCAGCTAGAGCCTGGGTGGGGTGCTGGGGACCCCAATCCCCTTCTTCTTGGGCCACCCTCATTAGGACATGTCCCTTTTGTGCTTTCCTGGGTCCCTTGAGACTCAGCACTTCTGCCCACCCTGACCCAGCCCTCTATCCCTGAGTCCCTGTCTTCACACTCAGCATCATAGTGGGGCTGCTGTCCCAGAAGCCCCCCGTACCAAACAAATGGGGTATCTGAAATGAAGCCCCATTCTCACTGGCATGTGTGGGGGCAGCCCTACCAGGGAACTTACTGGAGTGGGGTGGGGTTCTAGGGTGGGCCTGAGAAAGCCCTCTGGCCATCTGGTGGATCCTAGAGAGCTAGCAGGACCAGTGGTACCCCTCTAGGGGCTATCTCAAGGCCACTTGCCCCAGGGCACACACTGTGCTCACTGCCTTGTCACTCCTGACCACAATGGTGACAGTGCCCAAGGTGTGGCCATTCTGTCCCCAATAGCTTACAGCCTTCTTCAAGGTCTAGGTTGGCCTCCTTCTGGGCATTGAGGCAGGTGGAGGGACCCTAACGGGACCAGCATTGCCCAATCAGTCATAGGGTGTAGGGCTGCTACTCTAGCCCTGCAGCTTCATGGCTTCCTTGAGGATTTGTATAGGCTGTTTCCATGAATCCTTTCAGCAGCTCTCTCAGACAGTAACTGCCCAGGCTCCTATGTTGGGGGCATTTCTGGCCCTAAGTACTCTGTCCTGGGCTGGCACTTTGAGGTTCTATGGGCCAAGGTTGGTCTAGGACCAGCTCCACTACTGCATGGCCCAATGCAAGATGGAACATTGTTCAATAATTAAGAATTTGGCTGAGCACAGTAGCTCACACCTGTAATCCTAGCACTCTGGGAGGCCGAGGCAGGTGTATTGTCTGAGCTCAGGAGTTCAAAACTCTCCTGAGCAAGAAAGAGACTCTGTCTTTACTAAAGACAGAAAAATCAGCCAGATAGTATGGCAGGTGCCTGTAGTCCCAGTTACTCAGGAGGTTAAGGTAGGAGGCATCATTTGACCCCAAGAGTCTGAGGTTGCTATGAGCTATGATGCCATGGAACTATATCCAGAGTGAGACAAGAGTGAGACTCGGCCTCAAAAAAAAAACAATTTCAGGATGGTGAGAATAGAGCATAAACTGAGTCCAAGCCCTTCCGAGCTTGGGGCCCATCTCAAAGTACCACTCAGAAAATGCCATCATTTTTGCTTTTCATAAAAACGAAGCCCTTGGGTGGTGCCTGTGGCTCAAAGGAGTAGGGCACGGGCCACATATACCGAAGGTGGCGGGTTCAAACCTGGCCCCGGCCAAAAAAAAAAAGAAGCCCTTGCTTAAGATAACTATAAAAACATGTATTTGTCATGAATTACTTATGTTTATAGGTAGATAGGAAAACTTGTTAAAAATAAAATGCTATGGGCGGCGCCTGTGGCTCATCAAGTAGGGCGCCAGCCCCATATGCCAAAGGTGGCGGGTTCAAGCCCAGCCTCAGCCGAACTGCAAAACAGAAATATAGCCAGGCGTTGTGGCAGGCGTCTGTAGTCCCAGCCACTCGGGAGGCTGAGGCAAGAGAATTGCCTAAGCCCAGGAGTTGGAGGTTGCTGTGAGCTGTGACGCCACAGTGCTCCACCGAGGGCGATAAAGTAAGACTCTATCTCTACAAAAAAAAAAAATAATAATAAAATAAAATAAAAATAAGATGGTGGCTGGGGTCAGCACCTTCTCTTGTTTCATCTGTTAGGTGGCCAACATGCCACATGGGTTGCAAGTCCTAAGTCTCTGGGGCTATGATCCTTACAAGCTCTGTTGCTCCAAGTCCCCACTCTTCTGGGCAGGGAACAGCCCCTGCAGAGCTGGCTGCTTCCTTATAGAAAGGTCCTGAAGTGCTCCTGGGTCCAAAGTCTTCCCACTGTCTTTTCTAGGGAGAAGTACCCCTTCCAGGTTGGCAACTGCCCCTCCACGCAGAGTGAGTGGTAGCAAGCAGTGGCCAAGAGCCTAGTCCAAGAACTGGCTGTGCTACTCACCTGTTATGTTACATTGGGTAAGTTATTTAACCTGTCTATGCCCTAGTTTCCTCAACTGTGGGGTGACCCACAGAAGGGACCACCTCACTGGGTCATTGTGTGAGTGAAGAAAAAATAAGCACTGTGACCAGCAATAAGGATCCTGACCAGCAAAGGGCAGCAGGCTTGGATGTTCCAGTCCCTTGCCCACGGCTGACTATCGCAGCTTTCTACAGAAGTGGACCCAGGCAGGCAGTGGGGTGAGCTCTTGCAGGCTTCCCCTCAGCCCCCCTGAAGCTGCACAGCTACTCCTGCTCTGCCTTAGAAGGGGGAAAGGCTATTCTGGGGCTGGAGTCTGGTCAGGAGTCAGGAGAGGGAATCAAGTTTCCCCAGGACAAAAAAATCACATTCACATTTATACTTTGATGAAGGTGTCAGCTGGTCAGTTGTGTGTGTATGTGTGTGTGTAGGGGGCAAGTCTTGCTATGTTGCCCAGGCTGGCCTTGAACTCCTGGGCTCAAGCCATCCTCCCACCTTGTTCTCTCAGTAGGTGGCCTGCAGGCACCTGTTGGTGCACTGGCTTGTCAGTTGGTTTTAAACAAAGAATAAGCCCTGGGTGGTGCCTGTGTCTCAGTGAGTAGGGCAACAGCCCCATATACCGAGGGTGGCAGGTTCAAAGCCGGCCCCTGCCAAACTACAACAACAACAACAAAACAGCCAGGCATGGTGGTGCGTCTATAGTCCCAGCTACTCAGGAGGTTGAGGCAAGAGAATCGCCTAAGCCCAGGAACTGGAGGTTGCTGTGAGCTGTGTGACGCCACAGCACTCTACCAAGAGCGATAAAGTAAGACTCTGTCTCTACAAAAAAAAAAAAAGAAGAATAAGCCCACCAGTTTCTTTCTTAAACTCAGTCAGAAAGATGAAAGATCAAGGCTGAGAGACCTTTGCCCTCTGGGAAGGCAGGAGCGAGCCACTCACCTTGCACATCTTGACTGCGGGCTGGGACTTGACGATGCTGGAGAAGAGCTGGAAGCCGAGTTCCTCCAGCTGGAACGTGGCCAGGTAGCAGATGACTGAGTGGACAGGAAGGCCAGAGCATGGGGTGACCCACAGAAGGGACACTCAGAGTTTTATGGGGATGGGGGGGATCTGCCAGAGGCTAAGGGATGTCACAAGTCTAAGGGAACCAGAGCCCATGGCCTTTGAAGTGTCAGGCATGGCCACGGGCAAAAAAACTCATAAAAACGGCAATCTAATAAGAACCAGACACATCTTACACTTAAGGGCATTTGTGTTTCTCAAAGCACTTCCATAAATACCCAATTTGTAAATCTCAGAATATGCAAAGGTTCCCTGGGTAAAAGTAAAATCGTATTGGATTCTGGGGTTGGGGTAGGAGCAGAAAGGGCTCAGCCTCCCAGGATCCTGCAGCCCTCACTCCCCTCCTGGATGGGGCCCCAGGGCTGGACCAACTCCCCTGGTGGAGACAGTGGCCACCACCCTGCTGACAATGTTGCCCTGCCTCAGACAGCCATCATTGGCTGTGGGAAGCCCTCTCTTATTTAACCCCCACAGGATAGTCCAGACTGTGTGTGGCCTCAGGGTCAAAGGCCTTGGGGTCAGGAACTCCTCAGCTCCTCAGATTACTCAGGCTGGCCTGTTTGGGGACAGGAGCTGTGGGCAGGGACAGCAGGGCTAAGGTCTGCCTGCTTCAAGCCTGGCCTTTGTGAGCCTGAGGGATTAGGGAAAACTCCTGTGCCTTGTGCCCTGGGCAGGTCGAGGACTGAGTGAGGAAAGGGGCCGTAGGGGGCAGGCACTGTGGAAGGGCAGCACCCGCTGACCGTGACTGCTCATGCGGGCAGCCAGGACACAGCACTTACCCTGGAAGAGGCTATAGTCGGCCCACAGGCAGAGCCGGCCATCCCGCACATAGAAGGCATCTACCACAATGGTCAGCAACTTCCGGTACTCAAGGCACCCAGACAGAACCTCCAAAATGAACGCCTGCTTCTGGGGGCTCAGGGTCTGGAAGAGAAACAGCAAGAGGGGCACTTGGGGGCTCAGGGTGGTTGGGGGAGACACAGCACAAAGGCAAGGGTCAGGGGCAGGCACCCCCCACGTGTCTGAAAGAAGCAGTTGACAGTAACCATGGCAATCAGGAACCCAACTCCCCCCCACCCTAGATACTTACTACAGGGTCTCTTAGCCAGCGACAGCTATGGTGAGGGTGGGTGCACAGACAAATAAACATGGAAAATGACCAATGAAAAGAATGACATGAAAGGCAAATTCACAGACAGGTAGGTACCAGAGGCTGGGAGAAGGGGTGGAGTTAGCGTTCAGTGGGGACCAGAGCTTCCGTCTGGGAAGGTGAAAACGTTCTGAAGGCCGAGTGTGGTGGCTCATGCCTGTAGTCCCAGCACTCTGGGAGGCCAAGGTGGGAGGATTGCTTGAGCCCTGACATTTGAGGCTCAGTGAGTTGTGATCACAGCACTGCACTCCTGCTGGGCAACAGACAGCCTGTCTCCAAATAGCAACCACAACCCCAAAAGAACAATGCTTGAGCAAGGAAAATCTCTGCAAGAGCTTATGAAGCATAAAAGACAGGTGGGCACTGCAGGGCTAACTTTCTGGGGAGGGTACAGTGCTGGAGGGAACTGGCTGTTCCCCATTTATGGGCCCCTTCAGATCGTTCTGGGGCTCATAACCTATGTCTGACATGTGCTGTGTATTTACAAAGGGAAGTTTTCAAAAAGAAAGAGGATGAGAACATCTGGTGTTGCCAGCACAGCAACAGAAAGGCTGGGGTGGGGGGTGAGGGTGGGGATGCTGGGGGGCGTCTGTATTTTAAGAATCTTATTTTCAGTTCAGCACCTGTATCTCAGTGGTTAGGGTGATGGCTGGCATCTGGGACTGGTGGGTTCGAACCCAGCCTGGGCCTACCAAACAACAATGACAACTACAACCAAAAATAGCCAGCCAGCCTGGTGGGTGCCTGTAGTCTCAGCTACTTGGGAGACTGAGGCAAGAAAATCTCTTAAGCCCAAGAGTTAGAGGTTGCTGTAAGCTGTGGCACCACGGCACTCTACCAAGGGCCACAAAGTGAGACTTTGTCTCAAAAAAAAAACAAACAAAAAACCCTATTTTTCATACCCTTTAATTGCTCAGATAATTACACTTTTGTTCTGCTTATTTCTCTAAACACATGTACATCTTTTCCTGCAACTGCCATATGCTAATTTAAAAATTACTGATGGGTTTTCTCTTCAACTGGTCACTCCCGGTTAAGAGGTTCTGGACGTGTCAGACTACCTTTCCAAAGCCTGCACCAAAGGCACTCTGAGCAGCTGGCATGTGGATGAGCTGCCCAACTCTCATCAGCAGTGTCATTTAAATTTTTCTCTTTTACTAATTTCACTCTTTCAAGATTTTTAAGTTAGGCTTGGTGACTTTAGCTTAGCAGTTAGGGAGCTGACCACATTTACCAGGGTTGGTGGGTTCAAACCCGGCCTGGGCCTGCTAAACAACAATGACAACTACAACAAAATAGCCAGGTGTTGTGATGGGTGCCTGTAATCCCAGTTGCTTGGAAGGGCTGTGGCAAGACAGTCACTCAAGCCCAAGAGTTTGAGGCTGTTGTGAGCTATGATGCCATGGCACTCTACTCAGGGCAACATAATGAGACTCTGTCTCTATAAAAAAAAAAAAAAAAAGATTTTTAAGTCAGTAGTGAAATTTTCATGTTTCCTGGACTATTTCTTCTATGAATTATCAATTTACATAATTGACATTTATTGGGGTATCAGTTTTTTTTTTTTTTGAGACAGAACCTCAAGCTGTCACCCTGGATAGAGTGCCTTCGCATCACAGCTCACAGCAACCTCCAATTCCTGGGCTCAAGCGAGTCTCTTGCCTCCGCCTCCCAAATAGCTGAGACTACAGGCGCCTGCCACAATGCCCGGCCATTTTTTGGTTGCAGCAGTCATTGTTGTTTGGCGGGCCAGGCTGGATTCAAACCCGCCAGATCAGGTGTACGTGGCTGGCGCCTTAGCCCATTGAGCCACAGGCGCCGAGCCGGGGTATCAGTTTTGTAAGCTCTCTCTCTAGCGGCGGTTCTCAATGTGTGGGTCACGACCCACAGGAACTGTATTAAAGGGCCAAGGGATTAGGAAGGTCGAGAACCACTGCTGTATAGTAAGGCTATTAACATGGTTATTAATGTGATACTCATGAGTTTCTAACTTGCCTTTTAAATTTGCAGAACTTTTTTAAGCACATGGAACTCATAGAAGTTTTACTTTTTTTGGAGGTCAAATCTATCTTTTCCTTTGTGATTTCTTCAGTGGTTTTTATGCCAAGAAAACAACAGGATGATAAGGTGACTTGAGGTATCCTGGACTAGCCACATGAGACCTCTGGAAGCCTCAGTTTCCAAACATGTATGAGAATATTCTTGTTCCGGCAGACAGTGTTGTCCCCATTGCCAACTGCATCCTGCAGTCAGCTGTGCCGCTGGGGTTCTGGATGCAGCCTGGGTTCTGCTGACCAGCTACAGTCACAGGACAGTGGGAGATGCAAGTGAGATAGAGACCCCTTCCTCCCTCCCCAGAGTGACAGCCGCTGGCTTTACCGACAAGCACCCTGCTCATTCCCTGCAGCCGTGCCAGGCAGCAGCTCCCTGCAATGCCCAGCTCTTAAGGCTGCCTGGCATTAACTCCTCCAGCCCCTCTGATGACTTGAAACCCTTTCTCCTGGAAGTGCCTGGACTGGCTCTGGGCATCTCCCTGGAAGCCTGACTGGCAGTAGCATCCTCCCATTGCTGACCCATGTCCCAGGGTCCCCTGGCAGCTCCTCTCCTCCATGCCTACACCGTGGAGCATCTCAAGCCTCAGTTCACAACCTTGTTTCTTCACTATCCACACAAACTCACTGGTGATCTCATTCAGCTTCAAGGCTAAAAACATGCTGACTCCTAAACGCACTTATGGCTAGCATCTCCCTCTGAGCTCCAGAAAGAACCCTCCATCCTGCCCCTGGCCAGGTTCCCCACAGGGGCGTCTGGCAGACACTTCACATGAACACATCCCACCAGCCCTTCTGAGCTTGGCCAAACCTGCCCCAAGCCTCCCAGCTCAGGCCAGCCCATCAGTCTTGCTCCATGTCCAGGGGGCTAGGGACCCAAGCCACTCCCAGGCTTCTCCTCTCCCTCCTAATCAGCCTCGTTCAACCCAGTGGCCACAGCAATTCTTTTACGATTTCTGAGGCCAGCTCCCTCTGAGTCCCTGCTCTCCAGCCCCCAATTTGTGTTTGTCCACCGTGTGGGTTGTTCCCTCCGGGAACTGGCTGTGCCCCTGCCTGCTATGCTCCTCCCAGCACACTCACTCCCCCACTGCCATTGAAGTGAGTGCCCCTTATGTCAGACGAGACGGGTCCAGAAGCACAACACTAGTTATTTTTCTCCTTTACCTGCTAAGTCCCCTGGTGCTCACCAGACAAAGAGTGGAATGCCTTGCCCCCACAGGTTGAGGGGAGCACAGACCCGGGGAGGGCTCCTTCTCAGGTTCCTCAGACTGCCAGCTATACCCACACCACAGGGCACCAGCCCTCGCAGGGCACCAGCTCCCCCTTTTAACTTAATGCATTTTGACAAAGGGAGCCAGGGCAGACAGATCAGTGAGCAGTGATTCAGCACGGCTGGCACGGAGAGACGCCCTGAGCCAGCTCAGTCAGAGCCGAGGGCTGATGACTTTGCAGGACACTGCTGACAACCTCTGCCGGCCGCTGGGTTTGGATAACAGCGACTGTGCTTCTCATCAGTCACGGCTGTGTTTGGGAAGTGATGCATTTTTAATAAGGTAAGAGCCTTCAGCCAGGCAAGGCAGGTCAGGCCGGGCTGCACCGGAGGATTCTGGGCGGGGAGCCAGTAAATGACACTCTGGTCCACACACCAGGACGGCCTATGGCTGGGTCCTTACCATTAATGCTAGGCTGGCTGCCACCAGGACATGTGGTGGCCAGCTTGCCCACAGAGAGGAGCTAAGGTCTGGGGGAGGTGAGTGACAGTGACACATGGATCAGAGGACCATTCTGACCAGTGACAGTGGGCAGTGGGTATAGGTGGGTGGTTTCTCCCTCCCAGAAGGGCTGGGCCTGGCCTTCCATTCGGCAGATGGCTCCTGGTTCTGAGCCAGCCTTAGTGGCTAAGCAAAAAGGGCTGTGGCTGCCCGAGAGTTAATGAGTTTGTGATAAAGTCTTGGGCCTTAGTCATGTCCAGGGCTCCTAAGTCCCCACCTGGAACCCTCGGCCAGCCCCCAGGGATGGCAACAAGCATTGATCGGAGTCATCCAGCATTCCCATAACTGGCTTGTCTGCAGAACCACAGGATGAGGGCAGGGAGAGGCCTGCAGCTCACATCTCTGGTACCTATCTGCTGCAAAGACCACAGCTAGAAAAGTAGGCAAAAGAAGTTGAGGCTGCTGGATGTCTGCACAATACACATCTCCCCTTAACCTCGTCCAACAGGAAGAATGCTGTCCTGTTGAGGTTGTAATGTGCCTAGCTAAAACACTTTTTGCAACTCCCCTTGCTGATAGAGCCATGTAACAATTTTAATTACATGGCTCTATCACCCATGGCAAGTTGCCAGGTATGGCCACTAAGAAAGCCCCTGAAAGGAAGGTAGATTCAGCTGGCACAGGCCTTGTGCTGTTGGCCTCTCTCTGCCCCTCATCTGGGAGACGGATGCAAGCTGGGGTAGGCAGTCATTTTGTGACTGTGAGGCACGTGTACACATATCCTCTGAGTGGAAAGGAAGGGGAATGAGTTCCAAATGGCACCCTGGAGCTGCTGGACCCACTCTGCCCTGCCTGTCTGCAGATAACTTCTCACATGAGGCAAGATACCTCTTTACCCGTGGCTTTTCTGGATTCTCTAATAGCAAAACATAGTTTTTTAACAGATAAAGGTCCAAGCAGAAGGTTCAAAAAAAGAAATACGTATTGTTTCAAAATTTATGAACATATAGCAAGAGAAGTGCTGATTATAAATACATAAAGTGCCTTTTCCCGCCTATTTGATTGACAAGGATAAAACCTTTCCTCCAACACTTGGCCTGGTTGTAGGGGAATAGGACTCCCTACCTGCAGAGAGAGCAATAGCATTTGGATCTCTGTGGAGAGCTATGCCAGTGGCTGAGGCAGAGGAGGTTTGCACTGAATTCGGATAGCAGGAGAAAAACCAAGGAGGTGAAAGTAAGCTCTGAGCGGGCCTGGGGATCTTCACCTCCATCCAGCTGGAGGGGCAGCGAGCTAGCACAAGAAGCTTTCCCCTAGGCAACAAGCCTAGGGGCCCTTAAGTGGTGGCCAGAACAGTGAACATCAAGCACTGATGCTGATTACTAACAGTAAAAGTAAGAGAACAGGCACCTGTCAGCTTAATCGTGGTTACTCAAAACAATGTGGCACCTCGTGGCCTTCAGGCAAGAAAGACTAATTGACTCACATTCCCCACAAGAGCCAGTTGGCAATACCTGTCACAAGGGCCAACATACAACCAGAATCTGGGCTTTCTGGGATTGGCCCAGGTGTGGAGGGACATGTGGGCCAGTCAGCTCCATGGGCGGTTTGCAACAGACCTTATATCCAGATCCTAATTTAATTATATCTGCACAGACCGTACATACAAATAAGGTCATGTTCACAGGTACTAAAGGATTAGAACTTCAACATATCTTTGAGGGGACACAGTTGAACCCCAACTTTGAAGCTTTTGCTCCAGACTCTAGCCAGTGGTTTATATGTTGTGTAGTTTCCTGGCATGGGTCTCACTCACTATTGCCTTTGGTTATTAATGTCCTAGCCCAGACCAAATTAGTTGTTGCAACAAACTTATTTCTCTGTAATAGTCATTGTCCAAAATAATAAGACATTTTACCTTTTTTTACTTGAGAAAGGGACCCCCTTTTCTTGTCAAAATGCTGTTAGACCTTAGTTGACCAGGGGAGTGTCCCAGGGAAAGTGTTCCAGGTGGAGAGAATGGCAAATGTGGGTGTGGGACAGCTGTCCCACAGAATTCCTCAGAATGTTCCAGAAACAACAGGAGACCTGTGTGACTGCAGCAGAAAGGCAGAGTTGAAGGTGATGGGCATATGTGAGCTAGAGGAATGGAGGACCCATGAAGGCTTCAGAATCTCTGAGCAAGGACGGCAGATGAACTCTGCCATGAGATGAGCAGCTTAGTGGGGGTAGGCAGGGCCACACCAGAGGTGCCCAGTGGGCATTCAGGTGAGAATTAAGTTTGCCTTCTCTCTCTCTTTTTTTTTTTTTTGAGACAGAGTCTCACTATATTGTCCTCAGCAACATAAAGAGTAGAGTGCCACTGCATCACAGCTCACAGCAACTTCAACTTCAAACCCTTGGGCTCAAGCAATTCTCTTGCCTCAGCCTCCCAAGTAGCTGGGACTATAGGCGCTCCCAACAACACCCGGCTTTTTGTTGTTGTGGCAGTTGTCATTGTTGTTTAGCTGGCCTGGGCTGAGGTGGAACCCTCCACCCCTGGTGTATGTGGCTGATGCTGTAACCACTGTGCTACAGGCGCCGAGCCTAAGTTTGCCTTCTGGAGAGAGAGGCCAGGGTTAGAGGGAGGGGTGGGGAGCTGTTGCCAGGTGGAATACCAGAAGAGACTTCAGGGGAGGTGGTGTTTTGAGCTGCAGGAGGGGTTTTTCTGGGGAAGAGGATAAGTGTGGATGGGCCTGGTCCTCAGATGTTATTATTTCCCCAAAATGCTTAGGGTCTCTGGGAAAGATTTGGGTACCAGAGGGTTTCTGAGGTGTGGGGAGGGAAGCGGAGCCACCAGATAGCCCTTAATAATGCAGACAATATAGACCCACTGTGGATATCATGCCCCGGGAGTTCTAGCAAACACATTGTTTCCCTAGAGCCAGGAGCACCTCCTAAGACACAGAGGGGTCCCCGAGGAGAACCCCAACAGCCACCATCAGGATATGGAGTCTCATCCTGTCTCAGCTGTTCCCCACTAGGAAGACAGGCAGTGGCTGAGAATGAAAGTGATGCTGTTTACTGGAAAGTGAATAGCTGTGTGCAGGGCCCTCCCGGGTCCCAAGCAGCACCCTGACCCTACCTGCAGGGAGCTGGATGCAGCTTCCAGGAACCGCTCAGGACTGTCCTTATCAGGTCTGAATTTGTCCAGTTGCTCAATCACCATTTCGACACATTTCTCGTAGTAGGCCATCCTCCCAAGGAAGGACCCTAGAGACAAACCATCACGGGTCACATCCTCCACAACCTCTGGGCTACCAGCTTGGCTGGTGGCAGCAGTGGCCACAGAACCGTCACCAACAGGAAGTCTAACAGGGGTCCAAGGACCATGAGCAGTGAGAACAGTTGGACAGTAACATGAGTCCCACTTTCCATGAGGCCCTCACAGGCCTCTGCAGCCCAAAAGGCCCAGGCCAGCCTTGGTGAGGCCACCTTCAGGCCCCACTCGCCCACATCCATGCTGCCTGGTTGGAGCGACCCAAGGGAGGTGCCTAGGCGAACAGCAGAGGCACCTTGTGAGCCAGCTTCTGGGTCTGGGTGTTCCCCTGCTTAGCCCAGGAAGGGCAACTGTTCACTCACCAGGCCCTGCCTAAGGGGTGCCAGGTCCTGGGGGAGGGGGACCCTATCACAGATGGTTAGAGCAAGAAGAGTCCTGGGGTCGGAGGCTGAACATCTCTCTCTCTCTCTTTCTTTAAATTTCAGATTACCAGAAAGGCACATATGATTAGGCTACATCATGTTTGCTAGGTAACGTCCAAGTTGTAGTTGAGTCCTTCACCTAGAAGGTGTGCCATGTACCCCTACATTGTGCCCCTTAGGTGGGAACTTATCGAGCCCCCTACCCCCAATGCCTCTATTTCAAAGATAAAGGAAATAAGACTCAGAGAACATGCAGCTGGCAAGTGGCCAGGCCTTGCAGGGACACGGAACATTCCAGAATGCACCTGTCATTGCTTAAAAGGAGGGAGGCTAGATACCACCAGATGCTAAAGAGACACCTCTGGCATGAAACAGAAAAACAAAGAACCCAGAAGAAAGGAGCCAGGAGAAAGCACATAATGCACAAAGCAGGAAAAGCCTGGAAGCAAACACCAGGGCCACACTCTGTGCCAGAGATAGCATCCAAGAACAGGAGTGGGTAACAGCTGGGGAAAAAGAAAGGGCTCCCAGAAACTAGGTCATGACAGTGGACCTGAAAACATGAACAGCAGAGACGGAAGATAGACGTGAGAGAACCTCCCGCAGAAGAAAAAGATGAAGCTATAGAAAAGAAAAACACTAATTAGGGAACCATTCCAAAATGTCAAAACCCCAATTAACAGGAGCTCCAGAAAAGACAGAAGAGAGCAATAAAACAAGAAAATGTCCCAGAATCGAAGGACATGGTTTTCCAGAAAGACAGACCTGCAAGCACTCAGTACAAAGAATGAATCTTGAAATTTCAGAGCCACAGGCGCCTCTGAACATTTTCAGTCAAAGGTGAGAGTAGCCTCAGCCTTGGGAGGAGCCAGAGAAACACCAGCCAGCTCTTGAGGGAACGCGCTTCCAGCCTGGAAGGTTTCACCCAGGGAAGGACAGATGTGGGTTGGGGAGCAGGGGGTGAACCACAGGGAGCATCTCATAGGGTACTTCTGGGAAGGCGATGTAATCCCCGAGGACAGTGAGCGGCAGGACAGGGCAGGGGCTCCAGAGAGTCATCTCCAGGGGCAGCCACCCCTGGTAGACTCCTGAGAGTTAGGAAAAGAAGCCGTGACGCCTGCCAGGGACAATGGGAAGGATAACGGGAGGGAAGCCTCTGCCACAGTCACATCAGAGCCCAGCCCCCACTGCACGTGGACACTAAAGCCAGCAGGAGCCTCACTTTGACAAGGCCTAAGGTGGCCAGGACAGTGGCTCGTACCGTAATCCCAGCACTCCACAGGCCTGTGGGCCTGCAATCTCAGCTACTCGCTTGACCCCTGGAGTTTAAGGCTGCAGTGAGCTATGACTGATGATGCCATGCACTCTAGCTGAGTTAACAGAACAAGACCCTGTCTTTCTCTAAAACAAACAAACAAACAAACAAAAAACCCAGAAGAAAGGGCTCTTGCAATTTGGAAATCTGAGACTGGTCTGCAGCCTGACGCTGAGGATAGGCCCTGGGGACCAAGTCCCAGAAAACAAAGTAACTGTGGACCACTGGTACTAAGTGAGCTTACAGCAGGTACCACCAGAATCCAGTCATTGCCCAGCTGGGACTACAGGCACCGGCCATAACACCGTGCTATTTTTAGAGATGGGGTCTTGCTCTGGCTCAGACTGATCTCGAACTGGTGAGCTTGGACTATCTGTTCACCTTGGCCTCCCAGAGTGCTAGGATTACAGGTATGAGCCATGGTGCCCAACCTCTGAGGCGGCATTTATTTATTTATTTATTTATTTATTTTTTGAGGCAGAGCCTCAAACTGTTACCCTGAGTAGAGTGCTATGGTATCACAGCTCACAGCGACCTCCAACTCCTGGGCTCAAGCTAGTCTCCTGCCTCCGTCTCCCAAGTAGCTGGGACTACAGGCGCTCGCCACAACACCTGGCCATTTTTTGGTTGTAGCCGTCATTGTTGTTTGGCAGGCCAGGGCTGGATTCAAACCCGCCAGCTCAGGTGTATGTGGCTGGCGCCTTAGCCCATTGAGCCACAGGCGCCGAGCCTATTTATTTATTATTTATTTATTTTTTTTTTTTTTTGAGACAGAGCCTCAAGCTGTCACCCTGGAGAGAGTGCCTTCGCATCACAGCTCACAGCAACCTCCAATTCCTGGGCTGAAGCGAGTCTCTTGCCTCTGCCTCCCAAGTAGCTGGGACCACAGGCGCCCGCCACAACGCCCGGCCATTTTTTGGTTGCAGCCATCATTGTTGTTTGGCGGGAC
>CAUYON010123193.1:0-20794 GCA_963573935.1 Arctocebus calabarensis | reverse complement strand
GAGACAGAGCCTCAAGCTGTCACCCTGGATAGAGTGCTGTGGCATCACAGCTCACAGCAACCTCCAATTCCTGGGCTCAAGCGAGTCTCCTGCCTCTGCCTCCCAAGCAGCTGGGACTATAAGTGCCCACCACAACCCCTGGCCATTTTTTGTTTGCAGCCATCATTGTCGTTTGGCGGGCCCAGGCTGGATTCGAACCTGCCAGCTCAGGTGTACGTGGCTGGCGCCTAAGCCCGTTGAGCCACAGGTGTCGAGCCCCTGAACAATTTTTTAATAAGGATTGTTTTATTTTTATTTCTATCTATCTATCTATCTATCTATCTATCTATCTATCTATCTTTGAGGTAGAGTCTCTGTTGCCCCAGCTTGGAGTGCTATGGTGTCATAGCTCATAGCAACCTGAGACTCCTGGGCTCAAGTGATCCTTTTGCCTCCACCTCCCAAGTAGCTGGGGACTATAGGTGCCTGCCACAACACCTGTCTAGTTTTTCTGTTTTTTCAGTAGAGACACGATCTCGCTCTTGTTCAGGCTGGTCTCGAACACCGGAACTCAAGCAATCTAAGTGTCTTGGCCTCCCAGAGTGCTAGGATTATAGGAGTGAGCCACTGCACCAGGACTTCCCTGAACAATTTTCAGGGGAATGGATTTTTGCTGGCTGAAGCTGTGCCTGTTTGCCATGCTGTTTTTTGTCTGTCCAGCAAATCATTCATAAGTGACTAAAATGATATCAAAAGACACCCTGATAAGAATTTTGAGCACAATAAAACATTTAAAAATGATCTGACACTATTGTGGGCAATGAGATTGGAAGGTGGGAAGGAATGCTACATTTTCCAGGCTGGATCTGAGGCCACAACAGTAAATGACACTGCCCAGCACAAACCTCTAAACTGTGACATTAACATGGTGACATTCCAGACCAGCAGCCTGTTATGATCGCAGATATGTCCTCTGAACATTATGGCTTTTCACTCAAGTGCTTCCCAGCCTTGCTGTGACATAGCATGGATGGAGCATGATGGGCCACTCTGGGGCAAATGGAGAGGGATTTGAGGGCAGAGGCCCTGAGGTTGTGGCATCAGTGATGATACCAATTATGGAAAGTGCCATGATGAGTTTTGCCACAAGGTTGCCTGCAGAGAGGTCCACCCAACCCAGTGGGGGTTAGTTTAAAATGCTAGGATTATGGAGGGTCCCTGGAGGAGGTGGCCATTGGTTGAAGATGTGAGGGAACTTCCCTCATTGGAGGTGGTTGTAGGAAAGAGGTGATAATTACTGAGTCCCTGTAATTCTAGCACTCTGGGAGGCTGAGGCGGGATTGTCTGAGCTCACCAGTTCGAGACCGGCCTGAGCCAGAGTGAGACCTTATCTCTAAAAATAGCCAGGCTTGGCAGGTGCCTGTAGTCTCAGCCACTAGGGAAGCTGAGGCAAGAGGATCGCTTGAACCCAAGAGTTTGAGGTTGCTGTGAGCTATGATGCCAGGGCACTGAAAGTGAGGCATCAAAGTGAGACTTTGTCTAAAAAAAAACAAAACAAAAACTAATTACTGAGTGTAGTCCTGTGCAGTAGATGGTGACCCCAAGGAGAGGGGATGAATACAACAGAAGAGGAGCGGGGAAGGCTCCCTTTGGGGCATTTGTACTTGTATAACTACTTTTAAACAATTGTGTTGAGAGCAGGGACCCTGTCTGCTCACCACTGTATCCCTAACACCTAGCTCCACGTAGTAAATTCTCAGTCAGGTGCTTGTCTTCAGCAGGGCCTTGATGGAGGGCAGGATTTGGGTAGAGGGAGAGGGGAAGGGAGAACATTCCTGGAGAAGAAGGCATGTGGGCAAAGGCACAGAGGTAGGAAAGCATGAAACATGTGTTGAGATCAATGAGGAGCCTGGTTTGTTTGGAAAAAAGGGTTTGTGCCAGGGGGTTGTGGGCAATGAGGTTGGAAGGTGGGCAGGAATGCTGCATTTTCCAGGTTGGATCTGAGGCCACAACAGTAATTCCCTGCAGAAGGGAAGGGGAAAGGATTGGGCTGCAGAGGGGTTTGCTGTGTGGCCCATGGTGGGGTGGGGGCGGGTAGGCAGGAGACTGTGGCTACCTCCTTGATTTTCTGTCCAGCTCCTTGTCTCTTTCTGTGTTATGAAACTGGGAGCTGGGGGAAGGGCCAAGTGTCATTTTTTTTCCCTTTGGGTAGGGAAACACACACATACACCCCAGTCCTAAAAATGATTTTTTTTTTTCCATTTGTCATGAGCCAGAAAAAACTGGAGGTATAAAGTTCAGAACTGGCAGGGCTGGAGGACAGACAGAAGAAGGGCTGAAGATCTTTGAATTTCGTAAGCTGTGGCAACCATTGGGAGCTGGGGAGAAAAAGAAAAAAGAATTTCCATGAAACATCTGCTGTGGCCTGTGGAGATTCTGTGGAGTTTTTGGAGGAAGGGGTGTTTTCTCTTTGCAGAGCTTTGGCTACACTGGGGGTAAGCATTTGTGCCCATGAAATCCTTCTTTGGGCTTGGAAAATGAAACTCTGGGAGCCAGAGCTGGAAGCATCTGGTCCTATGGCCAGAGCTGAAATGCCAAGGTTCAAATCCTGGCTCCATGAACTGCCAGCTCTGTGGTCTTGAGCAAGCTGTTTAATCTCTTGGTGCCTCCCTTCCTTTGTCTATGAAACAGGAGTAACAACATCCATCTGACAGGGTTAGGACAATTACATTCTCTAATGCTTGCTTAGAACAATGCACATGGTTAAGTATACAATAAATGCTAGTTATTACCGTTATTATAGAGAAAATGTTGGTCAGAGGAGAACTGGATGTGATGAGGTTATATGCACTCAGGCTGAGCTGGAACTAGAATTATTGCCTTTGTGCATTAAGAAATGGTTAAATTACTTTCTATATATCCGGATTAAGAAGTTAGGGAGGGCCTGGCATGGTAGCACATGCCTGTCATCAGAGCACTCTGGGAGGCCGAGGTGCATAGATCGCTTAAGCTCAGGAGTTTGAGACCAACCTGAGTGAGAGCAAGGCCCTGTCTCTATAAAAATGGCTGGGCACTATGGCGGGTGCCTGTAGTCTCAGCTACTTGGGAGGCTGAGGCAAGAGGATGACTTGAGCCCAAAGTATTTGAGATTGCTATAAGCTTGACACCATGGTAGTCTACCAAGGGTGACAAAGTGAGACTCTGTCTCAAAAAACAAAAACAAGAAAAACAAACAAACCAGAGGTTAGGGAAAGAATATATTTTAAAAGAATAATTTCTAAGAATTATTGAAGTTGATGTTTAAGTCTACAGCTACCCCAAATCTCAGGCATCTGGAATAATACATTAATTAAAATTTTACTATAAATATATTTTGGTATGTGAAAATTGAACATACCAGGGTAATTAAAAATTAAAAGTGAAGTACAGTCCACATTTAGAAGATTTCATACAAAAGATTGTTTGGTCTATCATGTAAATGCCACTAGACTTGGAGACAAAAGATCCGAGTGCTGGCTCTACCAATTACTGGCTACATGTGTTTGGGAAAGTTACTTAGTCTTCCTAAGTCTCAGTCTCCTCATCTGTAAGATGGGGTGATAAACCATAATTAATAAAAGAGAATCCTCACAATATAGGAAATACCCCGTGTTGTTTTAAAAAGCTAACTTTTTATACTATTTCTAAGTCTAAATTAGGTTTCTTGATTTTTGCTTTCCTGCCTTATTAAATAAGTACTTTTTATTCACTGCAAAACCATTAAAAATTACCATGAACGAAAAGAAGAAAATAAAAAACCTGGCTTAATGTAATTGTGTTTGTTTGCTTTTTTTTTTTTTTTTTGTAGAGACAGAGTCTTACTTTATTGCCCTCGGTAGAGTGTCGTGACGTCACACAGCTCACAGCAACCTCCAACTCCTGAGCTTAGGTGATTATCTTGCCTCAGCCTCCCGAGTAGCTGGGACTACAGGCGCCCGGCACAGCGCCCGGCACAACGCCCCGCTTTTTTTCTGTTTTGCAGTTTGGCTGAGGCTAAGTTGAACTCACTACCTTTGGTATATGGTGCTGGTACCCCACTTGATGAGCTGTAGGCGCCGCCCGTTTTCGTTTACTTTTAACAAATGTATATTAGGAAACAGTTTGTATTTCATTTTATTCTCATAAAAGCCCCAGGATTATTAAATGTGTTATATAGGTAAAGAAATTAAGGCCCAGAGAGGTTCCAGACTTGATTAAGGTCACATAGCTAACCTGTTTCTTCTAGATGGAGAAAGCAGGAGTCCTTTCCAGATAGGCCAAGAGATCTGGGCCATGTGGAATGAAGGGAGAAGGAAAGGCAGCAGACCTGGCCTAAGACAGCCAGAAAGATATTCAGGCTCTACCCGGAGCCATGCGGGTCAAGCTGTAGGTTTGCTGGGCTAGGGTATGGTCCTTCGTTGTCTCCAAGGGTGGGAAGATTTTTGGATAGATGGTATGAATGGAAAGAAGAGGGCTAAATCAATTTATAATTTCCCAATCCCATACTTCTCAGCCTCCTTTTCCTCTCCTATCCACCAAACTGCTACTCCTCTGGTACTCCTGTATCAGCAAAGACATCCTTCGCCTGAGCGTAGGTGTCGCCTCCTCAAGGAAGCCTCCCCTAAGTCCCTCTGCCAAGCTCTGCTTGTGTCAGTCTTCCCTGGCCTGCACCTCTGCATGGCCTTTCATATATGCTCACAGCTCACTGCACTCCTTCCTCCCCTGCCCATCCCCTGTCCCAGTGGGTGCCTGTGGGTTAGACCTCTGCTATCGTTGTCGGTTGCCACAGTGGCAGCTGCCCCCAGCTCCCAGATTCTTCAGGAAAATACCTCTGTCATTTACTCCATTCTGTTGTCGCTGTGTTTCCCACAGAAGGAGTTATGTGTGCTGAATTTCAGTTAGGAAGCCCCGTTGCTATGGCTGTACATCTTCCAGCTGATGTAATTATAAGATGCCAAAATTTGACATCTTTGAAAATTTTCAGTGAAATAAAACAAGTCATGTAGTCATTCTTTGTAAATTTAAGAATTATCTTCAAATGTAAACTTTCACTAACACCCTTACTATTATTAATAGGGTCTCTATATCTCCCTCAAGGTGAGAAATTATCTTCACTATCAATCTGGAGGCCCAGATGTCCTTACAGATGAGTAGCTTCCTCTCCTGCACCATACTTGTACATTCCTCTAGAATTCAGCTCCTCAGTAACCTGCCTGCTGCCCCCCTCCCTCCCTCCCTCCCTTGCTTTCTTCCCACATCATATATGCTGATCCACCCACTAGCAACCACCCACTTGCCAATTCAATTAGCCCAATGTTTGTAAAAACAATAAGCCAGATGATGAGTTTAATTTTCTTCCCTCCCTCCCTTCCTCCCTCCCTCCTTCCCTCCCTTTCTTCCTTCTTGATTTTCTTCCCATAGCATTTCTTTTCTTCGGCTACGTTACTTTTCCAGGGCATGATCCTTAAGACCATCTCTCTGAGTGGTCTCTCCAATCTCCCAACCTTCTAATTTAGCGATGTCCCTTTGAAATGGTGGGTACCTTCTACAAAGCATTTATAACCACCTTTTCCCAGAATCTGCAGTTGTTCTTCTACAGGAACCTCCTTAGTGTGGTCTGCTTTAGTCTTAATGTCTCGTACTTGAATTCTCCCTCTCTGCCTGGACCTTTGTATTTCATTCATACCTGTATGCCTGGTCTGAAGGGTAGAGGTATGGACGGAAAGCTCATCTGCCTGAATTGCTCTTCCCTGTGCCCTCTCCTGTTGGTGACCTTTTTGTTCTTCAAGACACTTAGTTCGCATGTCATTCTCCTGACACTATCTCCTTTCCCAGCTGAATTAATAGTTCCCTCTGTGCTCCCACACAGTTTGTACATTTCTCTAGCATAGCACTCATCACGCTGAATTTTAAGTAATTGATTGCTTGTCTGTCTTACTGGCTGAAGGGAGCACACTTAACTCATCCCTGCATCTCTGGCACCCAGCAAAGAGCTAGGCTGATAGTAGCATCTATCTGTCTGTCTATCTAACTATTTATCATGTATCAATCATGTACCATCTGTCATCTACCTATGTAATCTATGTATCTATTATCTATCAATCATTTATGGTTGATCAGTCTAATTTATGTATCTATCATCTATCAATCATTTGTCCTGTCTCTCCCTCTCTCTCTCTCTCTCTTCATCTACCTTATTGAATACAAAGTAAGTCCTGCCATGAGTGAATGGCCACTCTCTCACCACTTGTGGAGAGAGAGCGGCCATTTAGTACACACATCTCATTCTTCCTTGAAAGGTTTGTTCAAGTTTTGCTTTATAAAATCATCCTTGATCTCTTCCCCCGAGTCAGAATGTCCCATTCCCTGTTCTAATTGTTCCTGTGCTTTGTTGAAAGGGAGATGGTGAGGGGGAGTAGGAAGAGGTAGCATATGGAGACTGCTCCCATGTTTCCCTGGGTTCCGGTTCTGTCAGAAGTTCTGGCCAGCCTGGCATGCTTGATCTTTGGGAATACAGCCCCCAGCGCATACCCAGGTAACCTAGGCAGGCTGAGAGAAGAGATTTCAGAAATGCTGAGACAAGGGGGGGCACTTTCTAAGACAGAAGGGACCTGTTTACTTGGAGAACAGACCAAGAAGATGAACCCTGCCCAGGGGCTTATGTAAATCAGAAGCAAATGAAATGCAAATATTATGCAAATACACATGTGATTCTCCTGATTGCTTCTTTGAGTGGAAGGGGGCTCTTGTAAAGCCTCTTGCTTGGATGGGGAGGAACACAATAAGCAGGGCCTTACCCACCCATCCCACCCTCTCTTCTCTTGCAAGGCTCTCTTCTCTGTTTGTGACTGTGCAGCTATGGCCTTTGCTTTTGCAGTGGGTGGGGGGACTCGTGTTTCCTGCCACCCCCTCCTTAGGGGTGGGCTGTCTTGTGTTCCCCTCTCAGACCTAGAGGCCCAGATCTGAGGGAAAGAGGGGATGGGAGAGCTGAGGTAGGCCCCTTGAGACACTGGCCAAGTCCTGTGAGGGTGTGTGTGAAAGAGATGGCAGCCAATCCTTTTCCATGGCTGTCTCAGCAAGGACCACTTTCAGTCCAAGGAAGGATCTAGATATTTTTAGTGAACCCCAAAATAAAACCAGCTATGTGGAACGGGTAAATGACTGGTCAGGGATCTGGATAGGGAGGAATGTCCTCATCCCCAGAAAGAACGAGATAAATTGTCTATCCAAAAAGATGAATGGAAGTAAAGAAAAACTGCAGTGGTACAGTTTCCAATAATGACATTTTGATAAATAAGTTAAAAATTAGTCATTCCTGGATGATGAATGGTTCACTGGGATAAAAGCAGCTGCAGTTTACCTTCGTTCATTCATTCACATTCTTTTCGATACTTAGTCTGTTTCAGGCACTGTGGTAGGTGCTCGACATCACTTCATCGTTCTTTGATTCTACCATATAATTCTATTTCTTTTTCTTTCCCCTGAGGCAAGGTGTTGCTCTTTTGTCTGGCCTAGAGTACAGTGGCTGGTCATAGCTCACAGCAACCTCAAACTCCTGGGCTCCTGCAACCCTCCTGCCTCAGCCTTCCTAGTAGCCTTCCTAGCTAGTTTTAAATTTTTTTGTAGATTAGGTCTCACTATATTGTCCAGGCTGGTCTTGAACTCCTGACCTATTTTGTTCAGGCTGATATCGCACTCCTGTCTTCAAGCAACCCTTCCTCCTCAGCCTCCCAACATGCTGGAATTATGGGTGTGAGCCACCATGCCCAGCCCCTGTAATTCTATTAAAGTGACTGATTTTTATACTCATGGTGCTGAGCCTGGCATACAGTGCTCATTAGGCACTTCTGGACTCAGCATATAAGCTTACTAAGTACTTTATCTGTTCCTTATTTTTACCCTAGAAATGTTCAGTTTAGTTTAATCAACCTTTCAGAGTCCCCACTCTGTGCCAGGTTCTTACTAAGCATCTGGGAGATCTGAGGGATCACACTCACAGTAAGATGAGTAACCAGATGAGGGCAAGATCACGTGTCTTGACAGAGGCCTCCACCACTGTTTCCTGCTCCACTGGCATGGGTGGAGGGCTCTGTCTTAACCTGGGCATCAGTATGATCTCCTCAAACAGGTAGTGCCCTGAGCTGAATCTCGAAAGACATTTGGGGGCTATCCAAGTGAAGAGGATGGAGAAAGGCATTCCTGGCTGAGGGAACAGCATATGGAAAGGCACAAGGTGGGAAGCAGCGAGAGTAGGGGGTAGGACTATAGAACAGAGGTGTTATTAGGGCAGAGAGTATGATGGAGGGGGATGTGAATTGTCCAGCCTCATAGCCTGCTTCATCTCCTCTAGACTGGAGGGAGGCCACTGGTGAGTTAAGAAGAGGAGAGATGGTCAGTTTTGGGCTTTGGACCACTGACCTTAGCTGCTGGGGGAAGGGTGGATTGTGGTGACCTAGGCAAAAAGGGACAGTTGCATGGGCGTGGGCAGTACTGTGGAGATGAGGGCATGGATGGGCTTAGGAGACCACAGGGATGGTCTGGAGTTTGCATTGACAGGACTTGAGGACCGAGTGATGTGGATGTAACAGAGAGAGAAGGGAGTGGGGTTTCTGGCTGAGGCGTTTGGCAAGACAGTGAGGAACCTGGGGAGGCCCCTGACACATTCAGTGTTAATGTGCTGAGCTAGAGATACTTGTGGAACAGCTGGGGTGGGGAGGGTGGAATTTGAAGCCTTTTCCTGTGCGTCTCTGGACTGGAGTTAGAGATTTGGAGGGGGCAAGACACCAAGAAGCTGAAACAGTGAGGGTGTCTGAGGTCGAAGGGCCTTGAGAAGGGCTGGTCCTTATCTATCCTGACACTATTTTCTGGAACATCTCATGGGCTTCTGGTTATGGTAGCTGCAGCCTTACCCTAGAAATTCTGTCCCTTTATGCCTCTTCTTGCCATAGCCCATACCTCCACGGTGGAGGGAAACCCAGGGAAGGTACCAGGAATGAGACTTAGACTTCTTTGTTGGGGCAGGGGGCAGAGTCTCACCCTGTAGCCCTGGGTAGAGTGCCATGGTGTCAAAGTTCACAGCAACCTGAATGTCCTAGGCTCTTGCCTTAGCCTCCTGAGTAGCTGGGACTACAGTTGCCTGCCACAGTGCCTGGCTAGTTTTTCTACTTTTTAGAAATGGGGTCTCGCTTTTCTCAGTCTGGTCTTGAACTCCTGAGCTCAAGTAATTTACCTGCCTCAGTCTCCCAAAGCACTAGGATTATATGTATGAACCACTGTGTCTGGCTGAGACTTGGTCTTCTTGATTTGGAGTTTACAGCAGAATCCCTATTTGGCTGAGCTATTTTATTTACTCAAAAAAGAAAAACAAAAAAGAAAAGAAAAAAGAAAGAAAGATTATTTTTCCTGAAGAGGGAAAAGCTCAGGTCATTTGCATAAAAAGTCTACCTTCTCCTTGGAACCAGACAGCAGGTTCATGGTCCAAGTGTAAATGAGTCAGTCCCACTGGCTCTTTCCATCATGCAGTGTATGTCTTTAATTAAAGGGACAATTGCTTGGCTAAGGGTCCAGGGCTTCTCGCCAACAGGTCCACCCCCAGGCAGATCCAAGATGTCCTGAGAACCTTCCCTAGGCCTGTCCCAGAGTCAGGCCTCTTTGCTTTTTCTTACCAAAAGGGATAAGATGAGGGTAAACTAGAATGAGACCTGGGGGATCGGAGACACCTTCTGTGATCATATTGTTCACTAGTGAGTGTTTCCCCAAGAATTTGGCACTGGTAGGAGTAGAGTCATGTTGGAGCAGAGCCCTTGAAATTTGTATCATTCAGTTCTAGGTGCAGAGGCCAACCACTCATTTTATAGAGGCCCAGAAGGGAAATCCTTTCTTAAGGTCACATAGAAAGCCATTGTATACTGGAATTCTGGTCTTGTGTTGAATTTAGTTCTTAGGCATCTTTGTCTAGTACAGTGGTTCTCAACCTTCCTAATGCCGCAGCCTTTTCATATAGTTCCTGTGAGTTGCAACCCACAGGTTGAGAACCACTGTCTAGTAGGTGTCTTTGCCCAGCTTCCTTCCTTCCTTCCTTCCTTCCTTTCATTCTTTCTTTTTTTTATTGAGACAGAGTCTCACTTTGTCACCCTCTGTAGAGTGCTGTGGCTTCATAGTTCACAGCAACCTCAAACTCTTGGGCTCAAGCAATTCTCTTGCATCAGCCTCCCTATTAGCTGGGACTACAAGCGCCCACCACAATGCCTGGCTATTTTGTTTGTTTATTTGTTTGTTTAGCAGTCCTGGAATGAGTTCGAACCTACCAGCCCCAGAGTATGTGGTTGGCGCCCTAACCACTGAGCAACAGGCACCCCTGATGATACACTTCTTTGGATAAATAAGAGGATGGAGGCCTGAGCTTATGGTTCAGCACTCACAGGTTTATTTTCCTGACAGGCAGTTGTGTTCACACTTGCAGAATAATTTCTTTTCTTCCTTTTTTCTCCAGATGGGCTGCGTGTGTAGTCAGAGCCCTTGTCTACCCAGTCTCTTACTTATTTTTGTCAGTTACTCACATTATTGGAAGCAGAGTCTTAGAAAGGCTTTGCTATCTACAAAGGTGGGGTTTCCAAGTGATCCCCAGAACCTGGGAAGAGATGACTCCTACACGGCTAAGGATGGGAGTGGATGGTGGGGAGGTCTGGGAGCTGGATGGGCAGAGCTCTGGGCATTTCCTAGGCCTGCTGTGTTCCCAGGAAGCTCAGGATCATGTCTCTCAGATTGTCCCTTAAAGAGAAGCAGAGCCCAGACACCTGGGAATTGGGGGAAAGGAGAACACTGAGAGGCCTGGACAGCTTTGTTCTTTCAAGACAGCTGGAAGCTGGGGCTGCGTGGCTGCTAGTGACAGAGAGGGTGATGCACATATCACACATCCACCTCGCCCACAACTCAGCCTTTTCACGTGAAGGGAACTGATGGACCATTGTGAGGGCCCAGGAAAACTGCTGCAAGTCTGCAAGCACAATCCAAAGCCCATGGTATTTATATAGCAGCAAGTTCTGACACAGAAGTGGGCCCTGAGCCTGCCCAACCCCCAATGTATCAGGAATGGCTCATTCCAACGTGGGTGCCTTGGAAACCTGGGGCATTACAATCGGTATGCATACCCTCCCGCAGTTATCGTCATCCAGAGATATCCTGAATACAATATAGCAGGAGGTGGAGCTGGGCCAGAGCAGGTACAGTGGCCAGAGTCACTGGGAATGCTAAGGTTGCATGGGGCGTGTGTGTGTCAGTGTGTATGTGGTGGTGGTGGCTGGGGACATGTTTTATCTCTCTGGTATATGTGTAGAAATTAAGAGCATGAGGTCGGAGCCAGACTACCTATGTTCAAATCTTGGGCCTGCCATTTATTAGTGGAATGACCTTAAACGAGTCACTCTATCTCTCTGTGCCTCAGTTTCTTCATTTATAAAATAGAGATAATCTACCTTATAGAGTTGTCATGAGGATTAAATTCATGAGAATGCTGATATCTAGTAAGAGAGATGCTGGCTCTTATTCGTGTTATTTCGCACTTCCTGTCAGTCTGTCATGTGAGTCTTGGGTTTGGGGCCAGTGGCAGATGCACCAGGCTCACTGTTTTCACTGCACTGCAGGGGAGACCTGGGTGTGAGGTGGGCTGGCCAGGAGGAAGGCAGCATGGGCCAGTAGAGTGAGCCCAGGCTGATGCAGCCACTTGGATTCCAAGCCACTCGCAGGGATGGATCTTGGTTTCTCATCTATAAAATGGGAACCACAATTCTTATCTCATAGAGAAGC
The DNA here is from genome assembly GCA_963573935.1 of Arctocebus calabarensis. NCBI lineage: Eukaryota > Metazoa > Chordata > Mammalia > Primates > Lorisidae > Arctocebus > Arctocebus calabarensis. The sequence goes on along the minus strand of CAUYON010123193.1, from coordinate 8,992 downwards.
TGAGAGAATGAGGAGAGAGAATATCATGAAATATCATAGACTCCTGGCTCACAGCCTGCAGGGAGTAATGACTCCTGAATTCTAATCAGTGATCAGTGTGTGTTTGTTCCTTTTTGTTGTTCAGATGGCTACAGCAGACCCAGCAATCCCACTTCTGGGTTTAGAGTCAAAAGAAATGAAATCGACATGTCAAAGAGATAGTTGCACTCCTATGTTCACTGCAGCATGATATGGAAATAGCTCAAGTGTCTTTTGACAGATGAATAAAGATGTGTATACACATACACAGAGGAATACTATAAAGCCTTAAAAAGAAGGAAATTTTGCCATTTATAACACTAAGGATGAATAAACTAGTGTAATAGAATAAACTAGATGAATTAACTAGTGGAATGGAATAAACTAGATGAATTAAACTAGTTGAATAAGTCAGGCAGACAGAAAGACAAATACTGTACAATCACACTCATATGTGGAATCTAAAAAAAGTTTAATTCCTAGCAGCAGAGAGTATAACAGTGGTTAGAAGGGGCTAGAGCAGTGGGGTGTTGGGGAGATGTTGGTCAAAGGATACAAAATTTTAGTTAGACAGGAGTAATAAAGTTCAAGAGATCTACTGTACAACCTGGTGACTATAGCGAATAGTATTATATTCCTGAAGTTTGCTAAGAGACTAGATTTTAAATTCCTCCCCACACACAATAAAAAAAGGTAACTGTGTATGGAACGGATATGTTAATTAGGTTGATTGTAATAATCATTTCACTATGTATATATACAACAAAACATCACATCATAAGACTTACGTGCAATTTTTCTTGACAAAGGAAATATTAATCTCTTAAAAATAGCTATGATGAAGTTGGATATTCAGTCTTATCATTTTTTCTTGAACTGTAATGATGCTCAGATGGCAGTAATAACATCGATAATAGTGGTAACCCCTCCTATGTATAGTACTATATTGACCACACATTGCTTGTGTATATCATCATATGCAATCATCACAGTGGCCCAGTGGAATAGGTGATATCGTTATCTTTGCTTTAAAGATGAGGAAACTGAGGCACCTAGAGAGGACTTACAGCTACTGAGAAGGTATCTGGCTGTGCTTTGTGGAGGGAACTCCTTTTCTAGCAGAGGCTGTGGCTCCCTGGAGCCTGGGCCCCCTCTGTGCTTATGTAAATGGATGAGTGCTAATCGCTTTGCTAATGGGAAACACACAGGGAGATAGGATCTGCAGCAAAGCGGAAGGCTTTTCAGAAAGTCAGAGCTGGGAGAAACCCCAAAGAAATCTGGGAAGATGATAAGGCAATGCCCTAGAACTTGGGGCACAGCTCTGTTGGTGGGTGGGCGCTGAGATAGAGTGGGGCTCTGAAACTTCAGCCAGTCTTAGGGGCCTGATCCAAGGGAGGTAGGGGTGCATGTAGTTGATAGGCTGCCTTGGGCCTAGAGCAGCTTGGAGAGCAGAATCTCTCTCCATGAGCCAGACCCACTTGCTGGGCAGCCCATCCCAGAATTCCTGGATGCTTCCTATTTTCTTTGTCACCAGATACATCTAAATATTGCCGCTCAGGAGAAGAGTTCAGACAGAGGGAGTATCTGGGATCTGGAGCCAGATTATCTGGGTTTAAATCTCATTTCTGCCATGTACTAGCTATGTGATCTTGGACGAGTTACTCAACCTTTCTGTGCTCCAGTTTCCTTATCTGCAAACTGAGGATGTTATGTGATAATGATGTTGTAGTGTGGATTAATTATTTAATTAATCCATGTAAAGTGCTTAGAAGAGTAGCTGAGACATAACAAGTACTGGATACATGATAGACATTATTGTTATTATTTTAAGAAGATAAGACGATTTTTTTTCTTCTTTTGCAGTTTTTGGCCGAGGCCTAGTTTGAACCCGCCACCTCTGGTATATGGGGCTGGTGCCCCACTCCTTTGAGCCACAAGCACCGCCCACGATAAGTCAATTTCACCAAGTCCTTCTTTTGCTTAAACTGTTTCTATAGTGTCCCGTTGACCTCAGACTCGGCTCAAGTGCATTCTGAGTGCTGTGGTCCACATCTGGCCCCTGTTCATGCTCCAGTTTCATCCCTTTCTGATTCACTGCTCTTCAACCACCCCAAATGGCCTGTGTTTTCCTGAAATGTATCATACTCTTGCCGCTGGATCTTTGCATATGCTGTTCCTGTAGCTTGGAATTTCCCTTTCTGAAGGGTGTCTCCCCATGTGTCTGGCTATTACAGTGGGAGCTTTACTTCTGATGCCTACCAGGTATTGATGCCTATACTTGGGTCCTCATAGCCTCTCGTGTCCCACTGTCCAGCACTTACTACTGTATTGTGATTGTTTAGGGTCTGTCTCACCCTCTGGGTTAGGTCACTTCTCTGTCCCGCAGGGGTATGATAAATGTTTGTGGAATCTAGAAGGGGAACAGACAAGTACACCAAGCTGTTTGTCCTTAGATTTCTATCTAGCTTCTATAGGGGAGACAACACGAATCTGAGAACAGGACATCTTGATGGGGACTAGAAGGAGGTAATGATAAGAATAGCCTCTCAAGGCAAACACCAGAGGTTGAATCCTGGTCCAGTTACTTGTCAGGTATATGATTTTGGAAAAATGGCACAACTGGGCGGTGCTTGTGGCTCATCGAGTAGGGCCCTGGCCCCATCTACCGAAGGTTCGAACCTGGCCTTGGCCGAACTGCAAAACAGAAAAATAGCCGGGCATTGTGGTGGGCGCCTGTAGTCCCAGCTACTCGGGAGGCTGAGGCAAGAGAATCGCCTAAGCCTAGGAGTTGGAGGTTGCTGTGAGCTGTGTGACGCCACAGCACTCTACCCAGGGCCATAAATTGAGACTCTGTCTCTACAAAAAAGAAAGAAAGAAAGAAAGGAAGGAAGGAAGGAAGGAAGGAAGGAAGGAAGGAAGGAAGGAAGGAAGGAAGGAAGGAAGGAAGGAAGGAAGAAAGAAAGGGCATAACTATCTGAGCTTCAATTACTTCCTTGGTAAATGGGAAGAATAACAGATACTTGAGCATGACATGAGATAGTGACACAAAGCACTTTGCTCCATGTCTTGTGCACAGTGAAGATGCCTGGATGGTGACCACCTGTTAATACTTCATCATCACCTTGATCCATGTCCGCAGTTGCTGACCACCTGTGCTGCCTTTACAATATCTCTTACCTGGCAATAGCCAGATGTGGGAACCTGTATCCAGATGCAGTGAACTGTCTTTCTGGGCACTACCCAGATAGCTCAGCTTCTCTCAGCAAGGAGAGGCCCCCTGAAAGCATACAGTGGAGACAACCCCAGCTGGGGGCCTGGCATCCATGCACCTGTCTGCCCTGCAGGACCAATCATTTCCAGAGATCTCTGCTGGTATTATTCAAGGTTTGGTTCACTGATTGTAGAATTTGAATAAGCCACATTATATATGGACAGATGCCAGCTTTCATTCATTCATTCATTCAGCATTTATTGTGCACTTGGGCATGGTTGGAGCTGGCAGTCCTAAGACTAATGTGATGCTGTGTGTCCACCCTCACATTGCTTGCAGTCACAGCAGGAGGCAGTGATGTAAGCAGGCAGAGTTCGGGACTGTGGCAGCACCAACAGGGACACTTGACAGCCCCTGGACCCTTTTCTCTGCATCAGGTGGGAAGCTCAGGGGTCTTTGCATATTCTGTTGTTTAGTTCTTACAAGCATCCTGCATATAGGCCTGAATGTTGTTTCCAACTGAGTTAGTTTCCTATTGCTTCTGTCACAAATTACCATAGACTTCATGGCTTAAAACAACACAAGTTTATCATCTTACAGTTCTGGAGGTCAGAAGTCCACAACAAGGTCAAGGTGTTGATTGGACTGTTGCTTCTGGAGCCACTAAGGAGAGAATCTGTTTTCTTGCCTTTTTTGGCTTCTTTGGTGCCCCCATCCCTCAGTTCATGGCCCCTGCCTCACTCCATCTCTGCTTCTATCACTGAATCTCCTACTCTCTGTCTGACCTTCCTACCTCCCTTTTATGGGAACCCTGTGTTTGCAGTGAGCCCAGCCTGCTGACCCAGAATGGTGTTCCCATCTCAAGACCTCTAACCTAGTGACATCTGCAAAGTCCCTTTGACCTGGGAGGTAGCATATTCTTAGCTCTGGGGGTGAGATGTGGGCATCTGGAGGGTGGGAGCACTGTTTAGCCCACCACAGCATCTTACAGATGAGAAAACTAGGGCTTACAAAGGCTAAGGAACGTGCCTGAAGCCACGGAGCCAGTGACTGGCAAATCCAGCACTGTTGGACTACACCCTCCAGCTCTGACCCTCAAAGCATGAAGGCTGCTGCTGCAGGTGAACCTTGGACCGGGTTTTGAAGAATGAATTGGAGTTAACAAAAGGTGGGTCAGGTAGAGGAATGGAGTGGTGTGTTTTGGGCCCTTACATTGCAGAGACTGGCTGGAGTGTGCAGGGAGGTGAGCATAGACATGTAGGTGGGGTCAGGATCCTGGAAGGCTGCACAGCACAACTGTTTGCAATTCAACCTGAAAGATGCAAAGAACCATCGGAGAGTTTTACCTGAGTGTCCCGGGTCAAATCCTCTCCCCTTTTTGACCCTCAGCTTCCAGACAAAGGGCATGGTGGCCCAGCTCCTCTGCCTGGGACTGTGTGAGTCTGCCTTCTTCCTCCCAACCTTCCCCTCACCCCTTGTCGCCTGGCCTGGTCCCATCTATCCCTGGGCAGAAGAGGGCTGGATCAACCATCCTCTTCCCCCACCCCCGGGACAGCGACAGTTTCCAAATATCTGTCTGTTGAAATAATGTTCTCTGGGCGCTGGGCCTCCCTCCCTCCCTCACATTCCTGGGCGAGCCGGCCTGTTTGGCTTGCTCGGACAAATATTGACTTTCTCTGTCCTTCTCACTCTGGGTCTGTTTAAAAGGCATCAATCTTTGCCGGGGTGTGAGCTCCTTCTCCGTAACCTGTGGCCTCTGCGGTGCTATCCGGGCAGGGAGTGGTGGGGAGGGGCTCAGGGCTCTGGGGACAACCCTTTCTCGCTTGGCTGCAACATAGAGGCTCTTCATGGAACGCTGCTGCCAGCTGCTTTCCAGGCGTCCCTGTGCAGTCCGGACCAGCCCATTCAGGACAGCCCACTACTATGAGTCAGGCCTCTGGCCGTGGCATGGGTACTGAGACCCTTCGTGCAATCTCTAGACTTTAAATAACCAGGCAGGCTGTCGAGGGACCTTGGTCAGGAGACCTTGGTGGTTCTACCTTCAGACAGTTATTCCTCAACCAACCCCTTTTCAGCCTCCACTGCTGCTATCAGGGTGCTGGACACCAATTGTCTTGCTCCTGAGCTAGCTGAGCTTCAATTACTTCCTTGGTAAATGGGAAGAGTAACAGATACTTGCGCATGACATGAGATTGTGATGTAAAGCACTTCGCACCATGTCTTGTGCACAGTGAAGATGACGGTGCTATTCAGTTAACTTCCTAAATTCTGTCCTGTTCCCTTCAGTCTGTTGTCACCTTTGGAGCCAGAGTAATCAATAAGAACGTCGGCCTCAGCTCCTCTCCTTCCCTCCTCTGCACACCCCTGGTTGCTGCACATCCTGTTCCCTCTGCCTGGAACCATCTCCCCGAGATCTGGAAGACCCTCTCCCTCACCTCTTTATAAACTGCTTTTGTCCAATTGTCACCTTTCAGGAGAGGCCTCTCCTGGACAGCAGAGCTCACATGGAGCCATCTTTGTGGCCTCCTTCCCTGTGGTGCCTCCTGCCGTCTGCCACCTCCTAGACCAGTGATGTTTAACCTGTGAGCCGTGACAGGATCTTAGATGTGCTGTGAAAAATTTTAAAGATAATTAATTAAATTATTTTCAAAAGGTGTTCAAAGCACAGTAAGTATATTGTTCTTTTACTCTTTATTTGATCAGTATAATTGAAGTATGCTGAGGAAGTTTAACTATAGATTCAAGTGTGCCGTGAGATGGAAAAAGGTTGGAAAACACTGCCCTACATCTCACTATGGATTTCAGGTACTGTCTGTCTCCCCCACAGGTGGGGTTTTCAGTCTGCTCTATTCCTGGCTACATCATGGGCAACTGCAGTGGCAGGTGTGTGAATCCCCATTGCAGGGATGTGAGTCACCGGGGTTCTTCGTGTCGTAGCAGACATGTCTCTCCCGCTTTCTGAGTACTTCATGAATACTAGTTTGCCAGATGCTCACAACAGCCCATCTATGAGGTGGGCATGACTGTTTTTTCTCTTTCATGGGTGAAGAAACTGAGGCAGCAAATGGTGGTGTGGGGAATGGTCCTGGTTGAATTGCTACTCAGAGTCCATCTCTCAGCTTTACCATGCTGTGTCCAACTGGGTGTGTATGTGCCTCCAATGCCAGCGGTGGGCTGGTGTTCAAGCCCACAAACCTTGTCCACCCCTTCACCTTCTGGCCTCCCCACCTGCCACAGCTCTGTCTCATCTTGGTCAGTCTGGTTCCATGGCATTTGGCAAGGCCCTGTCTCCTCTTTCAGCCCCTCTTCGTTTCCAGCCTCTCTCTGCCTCTATTTCTCTCTGTCCCAGAATCATCCCACCCCCATGCAGACCTCATCTCCATCCATTCTTTGGCCACAGCTCCATGAGACCATAGCTAACCTTCGTCCTGGATTTGGAAGCCCTGTGTGATGGGAGTTAGGAGATTCCGCCACCCCATCCCTTCCGTCACAATGGAGGCTGGCTCTTCACTGTTTCCCTGACCAAACCTGTAGTCATTCCTACCTCTATTTTGGGGATGCCTTCTCCTATTTTCCCATTCTAGCCACATCTCCTTCTCCCTACCTGTTATTGTGAAAAATTTTGAAGAACAGGAAAGTTGTAAGAATCACACAACAAACACTCCTATACCTTTTATCTAGAATTCTAGACCCATCAATCATTAACTTATTTTCTCCCTTTTCTTTCCTGCCCTCCTTCCCTTCCTCCTTCCTCTCCACCTTGCTCAAACTTCAACACATATCTTATTAAAAAGACAATCTTCTTTATAACCACAAGTAATTTTTACCCTAAAATTTTAACTTTGATGCTATACTGTTATCAAATACATAGCTCGTGTTCTAATTTTCCCAATTTTCTAAATACTGTCCTCAAAAACATTTATTTTAGTTGTCATGTCTGTTTTACCACAACTAATCCCAAATAGCTTCCTGGCCTTATTTTTGTCATCTTTCATGATGTGGACATTTTTGAGGAGTCTAGATGTTATTTAGCAAAATATCTCTTGATTTGGATTTGAGTGCTTCTTCATGATTAGATTCATGTTGACTGCTTTTGGCAGGAATAATTTCTTTTCTGTGTTCAGCCAATCTCTCCCTCTGGATCATTCCACCCACATGTTGCCCTGTGCTTTGCCCTTGGACTTCACCAAATCTTACTGCTGCTTCTCCACCCATGCCCAGGCCCACCTGCTGGGTGGGCAAGAAATCCTCCTCTGGTACCAAGGGACTAGAAGGGAAGGGATCTGGGAACGCTGCCCTGCCCTGCCCACTAGGACGACATGAGGTGCCCTCTATTTGGAGAGGTTCTGAAGGCAATGGTTTGCTCCTTCAGCAGCAGAATCTTCTGTTCAGACACATCTTGTATGGAAAAGCAATGGAGATTGGCTCTGTTCTTATTGAAGGATGTGTGTGTGTGTATGTACACACACACACAAGGTCTGGCAATTAATTTCATGTACTTGTCACTGTGTATTTTGTTAGTAGCACTGTACAAACAGCTTGGTAAGATTTCATAACCTATTTAACAAATGGTGCTGGGTGAACTGGCTGGCGACCTGTAGAAGACTGAAACTGGTCCCACACCTTTCACCTTTAACTAGACTCTCACTGGATTAATTTAAACTTAAGACATGAAACTATAAAAATACTAGATGAAAGCACAAGGAAAACTCTTGAAGGAAGAGGTTTGGGCGAATATTTTATATTTTCTTTAAATAACATTTCTACAGTACTTAAAATGAGCCGAGGATGAGTCAAAATATTTTCCAGGTATTACTCTATTTAATTTACAGACCAGTTCTCTGAGGTTGATACTGTTTGACTTGGTTTTGGGTTGAGAAGTCTGAGGCGTAGGAAAAGAAGGAGATCTTTCCAAATTACGAAGTCAGTAATGACAGTGACCAGATTTGTTCTCTGCCATTCTCCATATAGATTCTAGCTCTTAATTATGCTCCACCATTATGCCACTAGATCTATGATTCACACCCGAGTCTTCCCTTTGGTTTCAATTGAAAGAAATTGGGTTTCTGGCCAAGAATAGCGATTTTACTCCACTTTTACTGATAAAATTAAACCTCCTAATTCTTTCTTCTTTTTTAAAATCATAGCTGTGTACATTAACGCAATCATGGGGTACCATGGGCTGGTTTTATATACAATTTGAAATGTTTTCATCGAACAGGTTAACATAGCCTTTACGGCATTTTTTTAGTTATTGTGTTAAGACATTTATATTCTCCATTTAGTAAATTTCACATGTACCTTTGTAAGAGACACCATAGGTGTGGTCCCACCATGAAGTGAATAATTCTTAATAACATGTGTCTATCATGAACCACTTTACCAACTAAATAGTGCATGATAACAAATTATGAAGTTATGCTGTTTTCTTACTTAATAATCTCCTAATTCCTTGATACCTTTACTTATAATCATAAGGAATGATGTATGCCAGGGAGCACAATAGCCAGACTTTCATATTAGGCCTGCACTCATGATAAGCAAATGTCAACTGTTAAAGTAGATTTTTTTTTTTTTTTATACAGAGCCACAAGCCGTCACCCTGGGTAGAATGCTGTGGCTTCACAGCTCACAGCAACCTCCAATTCCTGGGCTCAAGGGAGTCTCCTGCCTCTGCCTCCCAAGTAGCTGGGACTACAGGCGCCCGCCACAATGCCCGGCCACTTTTTGGTTGCAGCCACCATTATTGTTTGGTGGGCCCGG
>CAUYON010123192.1:0-11917 GCA_963573935.1 Arctocebus calabarensis | reverse complement strand
TACATGTATACCAAGTAATATTATGCAGCCTTAAAGAAAGATGGAGACTTTACCTCTTTTGTGTTTACATGGATGGAGCTGGAACATATTCTTCTTAGCAAAGTATCTCAAGAATGGAAGAAAAAGTATCCAACATACTCAACCCTACTATGAAACTAATCTATAGCTTTAATATGAAGGCTATAATCCAATTATACTACAAGAATATGGAGAAATGGGAAAGGGAGGAGAGTGAAGGGGGAAGGATAGGTGAAGGGAGGGTAATTGGTGGGATCACACCTATGGTACATGCAAGAAGGGTACAGGTGAAAATTACTAAATGCTGAATATAAATGTCTTAACACAATAACTAAGAAAATGCCATGAAGGCTATTTTAACCAGTTTGATGAAAATATTTCAGATTGTCCATGAAACCAGTACATTGTACCCCATGATTGCATTAATGTACACAGCTATGATTTAATTAAAAAAAAACATAATGAGAGAAAAGTTGGTTCTTTGAAGGATAAATTCAATTGTTCACTTAGTGCCTGTAGCTCAAGCAGCTAATGTGCCAGCTATATACACCAGAGCTGGTGGATTTGAATCCAGCCTGAGCCTGCCAAGAAACAATGACAACTACAACCAAAAAATAGCTGGGAGTTGTGATGGGCGCCTGTGGTCCCAGCTACTTGGGAGGCTGAGGCACGAGAATCACTTAAGCTTAGTAGTTGGAGGTTGCTGTGAGCTGTGAAGCTACAGCACTCTATCGAGGTTGACAGCTTGAGACTCTGTCTCAAAAAATAAATAAATAAATAAATAAATAAACAAACAAACAAACAAAATTGTTTAACCACTGGCCAGATTATCAAGAAGTAGAAAAGTAAAATCTTTAATAACCTCAAGCAGCAATTTAAAAGGGGGAAATAACAGATACCACAGAGATACAAGAGATTATTTCTGACTACTACCAAGAACTTTATGCTCAGAAATTTGGCAATGTGGAAGAAATGAACCAATACTTGGAATCACACCATCTCCCTAGACTTGGAAGAAATAGATCCTTGAGCAGAGCAATATCAAGCACTGAGATTGTAGAAACTATAAAAAAGCTTCCAACAACAACAACAGAAGCCCTGGACCAGATGCCTGCACATCAGAATTCTATCATACCTTCAAAGATGAGCTTGTACCTATACTGCAGATCCCATGCCAAAACATTGAGAAGGAAGGAACCTTCCCCAACACATTCTATGAAGCAAACATCACCTTGATTCCAAAACCAGGAAAGGACCTAACTAAAAATGAGAACTATAGACCAATTTGACTAAGAAATATTGCTGCAAAAATACTTAACAAAATCTTGCCTATAGATTTCAGCTGCTCATTAGAACAATTATACATCATGATCAAATAGGTTTCATTCAAGGGATGCAAGTCTGCTTTAACATATGTAAATCTATAAATGTGATACACCATATCAATAGAAGCAAAAAAAAAGACTATATGATCCTCTCCGTAGATGGAGAAAAGGCATTTTATAAAACTCATCATTCTTTTCTAACAAGAACATTTAAGAAAATAGGCATAGGTAACACATTTATTAAGCTGATTAAAGCCTTCTATGACAAACTGACAGATAACATCATAATGAATGGGGTAAAACTGAAAGCTTTTCCACTTAGAAGTGGAACCAGACAAGGGTGTGCAATATTGACCTATTACTCAACATGGTTCTGGAAGATCTAGCCAGTGCAATCAGGAAAGAGAAGGATGTAAAGGGTATCCAAATGGGGGCAGAGGTAGTCAAACTCTAGCTCTTTGCTGATGCTATGATTTTATAAACAGAAAACCCCATAGACTCAAGCACAAAACTGCTGGAAGTCATCAGGAGATACAGTAATGTTTCAAGGTATAATATCTATGTTGACTAATCAGTAGCCCTTGTATATGCCAATAACAGCCAAGTTGAAAGGCAAATCAAGAACACAATTTCCTTCATAGTAGCCTCAAAGAAAAAGAAATACTTGAGAATATACCTAATAAAAGAGGTGAAATATCTTTGCAAAAAGAAATATGAAACCCTAAGAAAAGAAATTGCAGAAGACTCTAACAAATGGAAAAACATATCATGCTCTTGGCTGGGAATAATCAACATTGTCAATATGTCTATTCTACCCAAAGCAATCTACTGATTAAATGCAATCCCCATTAAAGTAATGACATCATATTTTGAAGAAATGGAAAAAAATAGTATTTTATTTTGTATGGAACCAAAATAATGCATATAGCTATGGCTATTCTTAGTAATAAAAACAATGTCGGAGGCATCATCCTATCAGAATTCAGGCTATATTATAAGTCCACAATAATCAAACAGCATGGTATTGGTACAAAAATAGAGACATAAGCATATGGAGCAGAACAGAAAAGCAAGGTATGAAACCTGCCTCTACTTGCCATTTGATCTTTGATAAATCAAACAAAAGCACAAAATCGGGAAAGGAATCCCTATTCAACAAATGGTTCTGGGAGTACTGAATAACCACATGTAAAACACTGAAAGTGGACCCACACTTTTACCCCTTACAAAAATTGACTCAAGATGGATAAGTCACTTAAATCTAAGAAATGAAATGATAAAGATCTTAGTAGAAAGTGTGAGGAAAACACTTGATGATGTTGGACTAGGGAAAGATTTTATGATAAAGACTTGAGCAGCCATTGCAACAACATCAAACATTAACAAATGGGACTTAATTAAGCTGAAAAGCTTTTGCGCAGCTAAGGACACCAAAAGTAAAGCAAAAATACAACCTTCAGAATGTGAAAAGATATTTTCAGGGTATGAATCTGACAAAAGGTTTATAACTAGAATCTATAGAGAACTCAAATTAATCAACAGGAAAAGAGTAAACAATCCCATTTACTGTGCAAGAGATATGAACAGAAACTTCTCTGATGAAGACACACAATGGATAACAAATATTTGAAAAAATCCTCATCATCCCTGATCATCATAGAAATGCAAATCACAACCACCCTGGAGATCACCTAACAACAGTGAGAACAGCCCACATCACAATCTCAAAGCTGCAGATGCTGGCATGGATGTGGGGAACACTTTTACACTACGAGTGGGACTGCAAATTAATACAACCTTTTGGGAAGGAAGTATGAAAAATCCTCAAAGAACTCAAGTTAGACATCCCATTTTATCCTGTAATCCCATTACTAGGCATCTACCCAGAAGAAAAAATCCTTTGATCATAAGGACATTTGCACTAGACTGTTCATCACAGCTCAATTTACAATTGCCAAAATGTGGAAACAACCTAAATGCCCACCAACCCAGGAATGGATTAATAAGCTGTGGTATGTGTATACCATAAAATACTATTCATCCATTTAAGAAGATAGAAACTTTACATCTTTTGTATTAACCTGGATGAATGTGGAACATGTTCTTCTTAGTAAAACATCACAAGAATGAGGAAGCATGAATTCAATGTACTCAATTCAAATATGAAGGCAGTAGATGATCTATTACAAGTGGTGCAGTAGGTGAATGAGGGATTTGGGAGAGCAGGGGAGGGAGAGGGATGGGGGTTACAGTGTATGGCACACTTCTTGGGGGCAGGACACAGTTACAAGAGGTAATTTACCTTAACTGCAATCTGTGTAACCTAATTCTTTGTGCTCTCATTGAATCTCAAACAATAATAATTTAAACAAACAAACAAACATATTAATAAATAAATGTTTTGATGATGCTTTGGTCAAGAGATTGAATTTGTGAGGTTGTGTGTAGAGGAAGAAATTTCAGTGTCATGTTTGTGAGATGATTCACTTGGAGGTGGCCAGGACAGTTGTCTACCATCAGTAGAATATACTGCTTCTTCATTTCTTGGTTGATACCCCTTACCCACATCTCAAATAGGGCAATAATCTTCCATGCACAATTTTCCGATCTCCAAAGTGAATAAGGAGTCTTTGGGCTTCAAGTTCTTGAATGTGTATGGCCTTGTCAACTTGATAATTACTGAGGGTTTTATTTTCTCTTTGGTTGAGCTAGTGCAAAGGAAAACTGTGAAACAGTCTTTGGAAAGTTTTTCTCTAAAGTATCCAATGTACTCAGCCCTACTGTGAAGTTAATTTATACCTTTCATATGAAGGTTATAACCCAATTATAGCACAAGAATATGGGGAAAGGGGCAAGGGAGGGGAGGGGGGAGGTTGGGTGGAGGGAGCGTAATTGGTGGGGCCACACCTACGGTGCATCTTAGAAGGGTACAGCTGAAACTTACTAAATGCAAAATACAAATGTCTTCATATAATAACTCAGGCTATGTTAAACAGTTTGATGAAAATATTTCAGATTGCATATGAAACCAGTACATCGTACCCCTTGATTGCACTAAAGTACACAGCTATGATTTAGTTAAAAATATATATATTTATCATGATGTGCAGACTCTTTGTCAAGGAGATGCCTAACAGGAGCCTTCATGATGAGTCTCCTGTTAGGTACCTCCTTGAAATACCTAATCTGAGTCTGCATTCATCCAAGGTATCTCCTTGAAATACCTAACCTGAGTCTGCATTCATCAGAATTAAAGATGTCATCATATTTGAAGCCTCTGGCAAAGTCTGAGAACTTTTTGATGAACTCATCTAAAACTTCTATTGGAACGTCACTGAATTCACCACATAAGACCTTCTGGGAGATCTCATGTCACAGTTTAAATTTCTAAAACCAACCACTTGATGCTTAAAAGTCTGCCACCATGAATTTCTATGTGCAATTTTTAGCAATTTCTCTGACCTGCTTTAACTGCTCTCATTTGTTTGAACCAGCTTAATATGGCTTTATTGTCTTTATTGAGGACATTTTTAATTCTCTTCCACTGTAGGTTTCTTCTTTACTTACTATGTCTTCAAGTACTCATGTTTATGTGTTTGGATGTTCCTAACTGTGGTCTTTCTAATACCGAAATGTTCTGCCATCTTTATTTGGCTGATGTTTTCCAGAAAATGCAGAACAATTTTTTTCTTTAATGTCAGCTCTTTGAGTTCTTTCATTTGCACCATCGTGTCTTGATTAACTATAAAATTTTTCAGTAATTATGGGATGTACCTACAACTCATATCAGTCCCTTATGTTGAAAAAAACTTTCCACAAATGAAATGTTAGGATATTAGGCCTAATGAAACACAAAGAGAAAACTTATACTTACTAAAGAAAAATAATACCACAAGGCAGTAAAGCCCACAAATTCTACCACTTGGTGAAGAATGAACTGAACTGGTAAAGTTATAAAGGGTAAATTAATATTGTGTGTCACAATCCAAATGGTCAAGACACAACTTACAGAGGTGGCCAATATATGGAGGTAAATCTTCCATTTAGTACATGTGGTGGATATCTGGTCTATGAAAATTAGGTCAACTTAAGTGGTGGTCAATATATGGAGGTGTTCAACTATGGAGGTCTAGTATTCACAAACTATATATCTGATGAATTATTCATTTCCAGAATGTTCAAAGAAGTGAAGGAAATCTTCAGAGAAAGAAAAGAACAATTTCATCAAAAGGTGAGGAAAAAACAGAAGTTTTTCAAAGGAGGACAAACAAATGGCAAACAAACATAAGAAAATTCTTTACCATCAGTAATCATCAGGTAGGTGCAAATTAAAACTACAATGATATAGGACCTTATCCATATCAGAATTGCCACTATTAAAAAGGTCAAAAAACAACAGCTGCTACTGTGGATGTGGAGAGAAAGGAATGCTTATGCACTATTGGTGGGACTGCAAATTAATCAGGAACTTACCAGTTCTGCTAGAGGAGAAACTGGAAGTCAGAGGCAAAAAATGGGCCATGCTGATACAGAGAGCTGAATTTAGACTACTTATTTAGGGATCCTGAGTTTTTTCTGAGCCCCACATCTGGGCACCAATATTGTTGACAGAAAAAAAGTCAGACTCTGTAAAATAATTTTAAAAGGATTATCCTGAGCCAAATTTGAGGACCATGACCTGCAGCCTCATCCAAGAAGCTTCAAGCACATGGTTTGAGGTGGTAAGCTTATGGTTTGATTTTATACATTTTAAGGAGACAGGAATTATAAGTGAGTTCATAAACCAATACATGGAAAAAATACATTGGTTTGACCCCCAAAATTTGGACCTAACCCATCTCTTTAAGTAAAAGATATACTCAAAACAACAATCTCAGGGAATAATATCAAAGATTAGGTAGAATTTCCTTCAGAACTGATGACAAAGATCAAGACACTGTCAAATACTGAGACCTAAACATCCCCATAGCAATTTTATTTATTAGCTTGAGAAATAATCTTCAGAAAGAGGGTTCTATTAATGTCACCAAATATTATAATTAAATGAAATTCTCCTGTGATTGAAAAGGATCTTCAGAATTCAGCTGGGAAAAAGTTGTGGATCAGAGCATGAAGGAGCAAGATATGGGCAGAGATCAATTCCTTAGAGGCTTAGAGTACAATCAGAAGTGTAGGTGGAGCAGTTTATTTCTCTCTCCCCCAAATCTCTGGCAGATGGTGGGCCACTGACTTTCTGAAAAGTTTGTCTACCCTGATAAAGTAAAACCTATTTCTGTCAGTGAACTGGGAGCTTCTGGAGGACAAAGTATCAGGCTGCCACTACCCTAGGAGTCACTTCCCATCCCTGTATACCCAGCTGAACTCCAGACCTCCTGTTTTTGACTGAAGGTTTCTAGTTTATTCTGAGCGGGTTCTTATCCAGAGAATTTGTTGTTTGGCATCCTGATTTTGATTTTAGATGCATTCTAAAGGGTCCTCTCCATTGCATCTTCTCAAAATTAAGAATTGCTTTAAGAATGGAAAAAATTTTCACAAATGAGGAAAAATGAGGAGAACAATCCATTTTGTCTACACCAGTTGGTTTTGGAGCCTTCACTTCTTTCCATTTAACACAAGTTAAACTTGTGTTAAATGGAAAGATTCAAGGTTGTGCTGGATTTTCTAGGACTCCAGCTGGTTATGGCTAATTTTTTCCACAAATTTTTACTGAAGGGCAGTTGTCATTGTTGTTTTAGCTGGCCTGGAGCTGGCTTCAAACCTGCCAGCTTCAGTGTATGTGGCCGCCGCCCTACCCACTGAGCTATGGGTGCCACTTGCACACAAATTTTTAAATGTCAAAATATGGAAGCAACAAGATGTCCTTCAATAAGTGAGTGGATAAACAAACTGGATATATATCCATATGATAGATGTTTGTTGTTTCAACCATTGTTATTTTAATTTGCAATTCTCCAATGGCATATGATAGAGTGTCATCTCCATATGCTTATTTGCCATCTGTATATTTTCTTTGGTAAGGCGTCTGTTTAGATCTTTTCCCCCATCTTTAAATTGTGTTATTTGTTTTCTTATCAACTGTTTTGTAAGTCTCAAAACACTTATAGATTAAAGAGATTTAGGAGAGATATCAACCAATTCCAAATTATAAACATTATTTGGATCCTGACTTTTAAATTTTAAAATATTTGTTGGAGTCAGGATTTTAAAAAATTATTTAAAATAGTTTAAATTTTAAAATTTGATGATTGACTAGATAAGTGAGAAAATACTATTTAATGGTGCATGTTTGACAATGATATCATAATTGTGCTTTTTAAGAGTTCTTATCTTTTATCAATACATGCTCAATATTTATGGAAAAAAATACATGGACCTTAGAATTTGCTTTAAAATAATCTAGAATGGGGGCAAGTGGAGTTGGGTGAAAGCATAGATGAAATTACATTGGTCATTTCTTGCTAATTATTGAAGCTGTGTTGGTTACCAGTATCATTACTACATTTTCTCTATTTTTGTATATGTCTAAAATTTGCATAATAAAAAAATAAGGGATCACTCATTCTTTTCTTGCTAAAACGTTTGAGTTCTCTGTGGATTCTGGTTATTAAACCTTTGTCAGAGACATAACCTGCAAATATCTTCTCCCATTATGATGCTTGTCTGCTTGCTTTACTTACTATGTTCTTGGCTGTGCAGAAGCTTTTTAGTTTGATCAGGTCCCAGTAATGTATTTTTGATGCTGCTTCAATTGCCTGGGGGATCCACCTCATAAAATGTTCACCCAGGCCAATTCCTTCATATGAACGCTATAACCTAATTACAGCACAAGAATATGGGGAAAGGGGCAAGGGAGGGGAGGGGAGGGGGGAGGATGAGTGGAGGGAGGGTAATTGGTGGTACCACACCTATGGTGCATCTTACAAGGGTACAGGTGAAACTTACTAAATGTAGAATATAAATGTTTGAACACAATGACTAGGAAAATGCCACAAAGGCTATCTTAACCAGTTTGATGAAAGTATTTCAAATTGTATATAAAACCAGCACATTGTACCCCATGATTGCATTAATGTACACAGCTATGATTTAATTTAAAAATTTAGGGAAATGTATTAAAATGATGCAGATAAAAACTGAGAGCAGTAAGGTGTGTAAAAATAACCCGTACAACAATACCAGACAGCCTAAGAAGCAGAAACATGTATACATAGAACTCAAATAGATAACATAGGAAGTACTGAAGAAACTAGGGAAATAGGCTTTGTTCTGCAAATGAAACTACAAAAATTCATGGTCCATATTTTACATGATTTTAAAATTTTAAAATTTTTGATTTTAGCCAAAAGGTCAATAAGTGATGGTTGTCTATACTTTAAAAACTAAAATCCACTCTAGATAGGTAAAGAACTCAGATGTAAAGGTACAGCTTTAAAATTATTAGGAGAAATTACAATCAAATATCTTTCTGACCTTGGGATACAGAAAGATTTCATAAAAGCCCACAAAATGATCTAATCATAAAAAGTTAACATAAATTGCATTATAATCAAGAATTAACCTGGAGAAGCTGGGGTATACCAGCGACATGATTTTTACCTACTAACACCTCCTGTGCTCTTGGTTGATTTGCCTGGTCCCTTTCATGTTTCAGTAGTTCAGCTTCACCATCTTAAAATGGGATGTCTTCAGAAGTGCCTCACCAGCTCCTTTGGGCACACAATGCTTCTCCTCTTTGGGGCATGGGCCTAAGAAGGGCTCAATGGGCTGGAGACAAAGTGGCTTCTGAGGTCTCCTTGATTGGAGGCTGAGAAGAGCTCTATTTCAGTATCCTACTCCATAGTTTCATGAAAAACTTAAGTACAAAGCCGAAAAGAAAAAGATTTTTCATTTATGAAAAAGCAAATTAAAGAAAAATGAATATAGGCAATTGAGCTAGAAAGGGATAGCTGCTATGCATTTAATCAATGAAGCATTAGAATCAAGAATACATAAAGAACTTCTGCAATTCAATTAGAAAAAGATAAATGACTGAAAGAAAAAACTTGAGGGAAAAAAACAGGCAAATATTTTACAGAAAAGAAAATACATTATAAGTCCAATACAATACATGAAATGAGACTCTTTACTAGTCAGAGAAAAGGAAATCATAATTAAAATGATATACTACTTAACCTACATTTGATTAATAAGATTAATGTGATAGTGCCAAATGTGGGAGAGGATGTGGGTCACTGGGGGTTCTTTTTTATTATTTTTTTATTATTAAATCATAGCTGCACACATTAGTGCAATCAAGGGATACAATGTGCTTGTTTCATATACAATCTGAAATGTTTTCATTAAACTGTTTACCATAGGCTACAGGGCATTTTCTTAGTTATTCTATGAAGACATTTGTATTCTGCATTTAGTAAGTTTTACCTGTACCCTTCTAAGATGCACCATAGGTGTGGCCCCACCAATTACCCTCCCTCCGCCCCAATTTCCCCCCTCCGCTCCCCTCCCTGTCCCTTTCCCCATATTCTTGTGCTATAGTTGGGTTATACTCTTCATATGAAACCTATACATTAGCTTCACAGTAAGGCTGAGTACATTGGATACTTTTTCTTCCATTCTTGAGATACTTTGCTAAGAAGAATATGGTCCACCTCCATCCATGTAAACATGAAAGAGGTAAAGTCTCCATCTTTCTTTAAGGCTGCATAGTATTCCATGGTATACATGTACCACAATTTATTAGTTCATTCGTGGCTCGATGGACACTTGGACTTCTTCCATGACTTAACAATTATGAATTGGGCTGCAATAAACATTCTGGTACAGATGTCTTTGCTATAATGTGGTTTTTGGTCTTCTGGGTATATACCTAGTAAAGGAATTATAGGATCGAATGGCAGGTCTACTTTTAGATCTCTAAGTACTCTCCAAACATCCTTCCAAAAGGAACGTATTAGTGTGCATTCCCACCAGCAGTGTAGAAGTGTTCCCATTTCTCCACATCCACGCCAACATCTCTGGTTTTGGGATTTTGTCATGTGGACTAATTTTATTGGAGTTAGGTGATATCTCAAGTAATTTTGAATTGCATTTCTCTGATGATTAAGGATGGTCAGCATTTTTTCATGTGTCTGTAGGCTGTGTGCCTGTCTTCTTTAGAGAAGTTTCTCTTCAAGTCCTTTGCCCACCCTGAGATGGGATCACTTGTTCTTTTCTTGCTAATACGTTTCAATTCTCTGTGGATTCTGGTTATTAAACCTTTGTCAGAGGCATAACCTGCAAATATTTTCTCCCATTGTAAGGGCTGTCTGCTTGCTATACTATGTTCTTGGCTGTACAGAAGCTTTTTAGTTTGATCAGGTCCCAGTAGTGTGTATTTTTGATACTGCTTCAATTGCCATGGGAGTCCTCCTCATAAAATATTCACGCATGCCAATTCCTTCAAGAATTTCCCCTACACTTTCTTCTAACATTTTGATAGTTTCATGTCTTAAGTATAAATCTTTATTCCAGTGAGAGTCTACCTTAGTTAATGGTGAGAAGTGTGTGTCCAGTTTTAGTCTTTTACAGGTCGCCAGCTAGTTCACCCAGCACCATTTGTTAAGTAGAGAGTCTTTTCCCAACTGAATGTTTTGAATTGGCTTGTCAAAGGTCAAGTAACAGTAAGTAGATGGATTCATCTCTTGGTTCTCTATTCTGTTCCAAACATCTACCTGTCTGTTTTTGTGCCAGTACCATGCTGTTTGATCACTATTGATTTATAGTAGAGTCTCAGATCTGGTAGCATGATTCCTCCCACTTTGTTTTTATTTCTGAGTAATGTCTTGGCTATTTGAGGTTTTTTCTTCTTCCATAGAAAAGGAAGTATTATTAAGTCTTTAAAATATGACAATGGAGCTTTGATAGGAATTGCGTTAAAATTATATATTGCTTTGGGTAGTATAGACATGTTAACAATGTTGATTCTTCCCAGCCATGAGTATGATATATTTTTCCATTTGTTAACATTTTCAACTATTTCTTTTCTTAAAGTTTCATAGTTCTCTTTATAGAAATCTTTCACATCCTTTGTTAGGTAAACTCCCAAATATTTCATCTTCTTTGGTACTACTGTGAAAGGAATAGAGTCCTTGACTCTTTTTTTCGGCTTGGCTATTGTTGGTATATATAAAGGCTACAGATTTATGGGTGTCGATTTTATAGCCTGAGACATTGCTGTATTCCTTGATCAATTCTTAAAGTTTTGTAGTAGAATGCCTGGGGTTTTCCAGATATACAATCATATTATCTGTGAAGAGTGAAAGTTTGATCCCTTCTGATCCTATGTGGATACCCTTGATCGCCTTTTCTTCCCTGATTGCAATGACTAAAACTTCCATTACAATGTTGAAGAGCAATGGAGACAATGGGCAACCTTGCCTGGTTCCTGATCTAAGTGGAAATGGTTTCAATTTAACTCCATTCAATATGATACTGGCTGTGGGTTTCCTGTAGATGGCCTCTATCAGTTTAAGAAATGTCCCTTCTATACCAATTTAAGTGTTCTGATCAGGAAGGGATGCTGGATATTGTCAAAA
>CAUYON010123191.1:0-30113 GCA_963573935.1 Arctocebus calabarensis | reverse complement strand
GTCTGAGGAACAGTGGGGATGCCCAGCGGGCAGAGCCTTTTGCCAGCTTCTCCAGAAATGCTTCCCTTTTTATCTGTTTTATATGTTGGGCTTCTATGGAAGAATTTTTTTTTTTTTTTTTGTGAGACAGAGCCTCAAGCTTTTCATCCTGGATAGAGTGCTGTGGCATCCCAGCTCACAGCAACCTCCAATTCCTGGGCTCAAGCGAGTCTCTTGCCTCCTCCTCCCAAGTAGCTGGGACTACAGGCGCCCGCCACAATGCCTGGCCATTTTTTGGTTGCAGCCATCACTGTTGTTTGGCGGGCCCGGGCTGGATTCGAACCCGCCAGCTCAGGTGTATGTGGCTGGTGCCCCAGCCAGGTGAGCCACAGGCGCCCAGCTCAATTTGATTCGTTCTTAACAACAATTCAGAAGCAGGGTCTTCTCCGTTTGCTCTTTCTGCCTTCCAGTCTCAGCTTCCTTCCTTCCTCTCCCCTACGGGTTATCTCATCTCTGCTCCTAGCCACAACAAAGGCAGTCAGACCCAGACGTTGCTCAGGGATGCTTTCCCCGTGAATACTCTCAGTTTGTTTAGGATGAGAAAGGTGTGTCCTGAAATTAGAGGTCACAAAAGCTCAGACCCAAATAATAATCATTCAGCCAGACTACCATTTCCCTCACTCCTTCATGCCACATTAATGACTTCATGCTTCAGTTTCACAGTTCACCTATCCTCATCTCAGACTGTGTCTCAGCTGCATGATGTAACTGGACCCCTTTGCATGAAAATGCCCTCATGATGGGATTTTCCTGGCTGATACCATGCCCGGTGTCTGGCATCTTTCTTTGCACAGGTGGTTGAGATGCTCACAAGCACACTCAGAAGCAGGAAGAAGAAAATGAGGAGAAAGAAAAGGAGCTTATTATCTAAGAGGTGCTTATGAAATAAAATGATATCAGAGAAAAATAGCTAGTAACTAGGCAATGACAGATATCAGAGGAAAAAAGGCAGTAACTAGACAGAGAAAGGAGAAAAGTCTCAGCTTAGTCCAGAATAACTTCTAGCTACAGGAGCACTAGGGAGCCACTTATGAAGCCAGAAGCAAAGAAGAGGAAGCTCATCAAATATCATTTTAGTCACATCAAGGATCCTTGGAAGGAAGGCTATGAAATAGAAGTCCAAGTTTTAAACGTTACAAAAGTCAAGAACTTATAAGACACCCTAGTCATGTGGTTTGGACTCTTTGCCTCCACCAGGTAAGGAACTTAGGGCCCAACCATCCAAGAATCTTACTAAAAGATCCTGAAGGTTCAGCTGAGTTCAGACCACTATTAAGGATGTGGTCTTACTTCACTGACCTGCATCTTATAGGAACTACCACTGAGGCCCCTGGTTTCAATAGGTTTTGTCCGCAGAAATCCTCTGCAGAAAGTTTGAGGTCTTGAAGCAGATGGTGGTATTGCTAGGGATAATGCCTGATCCCCACATTTCCAGGACAAGGGTCTAGAGAGGCTTTGCTTAGGTCTCTTCTTAGGCAGGGTCTTAACGCTGAGCACAATAAACTAGTAGATTGAACACTTAACCCAAAGTGCTTTTTGAAATGGCCTTGACACAGTCTGCTTTATAATGTTGCTGTTCTTATTCAAGACGAAGTCATACTAGAAATGGCAGGAACTTAGAAACCTGCTAAAAGCAGATAGGGCTTGTTTTTAGGTAATTATTTAGGTTACGATTTCAGTGCTTAAAAGGCCAAAGACTAAAGTAAGAAAGTCTCTATGAAAACCACCAAAGAAATGAAATTTGAAGAAACCAGATTATTTATTTAAATAAGCCAGAGACCCATCTGGACTGCTGGCAGAGCTACTTTAGCATTTCTAAATTTGGTGACTTCAGAGCAAAAGCGTGAAACAGCTTAATTTAACATGGTTACTTTACGCACATTTCATGTCTTTCTGGCTCAGTCTCCTGCTCAGTGGCTGTAAGGATTTCAAGCAGAGTTGCAGGTTCTGCTCCATACTGCTGTCTGCCACAGCTGGCTTGACTGGTGATTGTAAGTACTTTGTGGGCAGATATTTTATCCAAATGGCCTTGATCAACCAAATCCTCTACGCTCAGGTTTTAATTGGCACATTGAAAATGGGCTCGGAGTATACTTGGCTGATCCCATCCCCCAGTTCCTGGGCAGTAAAACACAATATTGCGTTTATATTGCAAAGTGAAAAAAATAGAGGATGTGCCCTTGCTTCACTAAAAAAACAACAGAGAGGGGACAGGGGTAGCTGCACTTAGAATTATATCAGTAGGAAAAGGACAAAATTATTCAAACCACCAGCCAACTCAGATGCCCAGATTCTCTCCTCAGAAGCCATTGGGAGGCTGATATCAGGCCAAGGAGCTTTCTGTTCAGAGGAAGCAACAGCCAGGAAAGGCTTGTATTGGAGACAGCCCAAGGGCTCCAGCCTCACTAGTGACAGCCCTTTGACCACAGCTCTGAATCCTTGTCCATGGGGTGGCCCTGGGGAAGAGGCCTACTTTGGGGGGGTCTGTTTAATGATTTGCCAGCAAAGAACAAGGCAAACAGACTGCTGGCAGCTGCCTGGATGCAATAAGAGAGTAGATTTTTTATTCCCACCCACAGTGCAACCTTCCAGGCAGAAGATAAAAGAAAAAGAGAGATGGCATTGGGAATCCTGGAGGGAATGCCATTTGGGGCCCAGCATTGCACTGGGTCTCCACGGATGGTGCCTGGATATCTTGGCTTTGGTGCCAATTGATATTTCCATCCTCTGAATATTTTAGTAATTCCTAATAATAGCATCTCTTGAGCTCCTAGGAACTTAAAAGATATATAAGTAGTCTTTTATGGTAGGATTCTAGGCATTAAAGAGAATGAAACCAGAAGAATGCCATCTTAGCTCTTAAGTCTTTTCTAGAAGATGTGAAAGTAGTTTGGTCCTCTGCTAATTTCCTTTTTCTTTCTCTCCCCATGGGCCTTTCCCTATTTCCAGGGCTCTACAGAGAACTGGACTCCAAGATCTTCAGTCCTATAGACCTTTACCTCCTTTTATCTTAACTCCCCACTGCAGCCCAAACTGGGTCTTCTCTAATCCTCTGACCAGCCTCAGTCTCCAGAATTAAACACTTTCTCTCATATATTCACCTAATACCATTGATTCGAAATTCTTAAATGACTTACCTCTTACTTGCAGTCTAGTGTGCCACTGTGACCCACCCGCGTAACCATTCCCTCCAGCGGAATGTCTGGCTCTTACTTTAACAAAATTTTAGTCCTTCCTTCCTGCAAAGTAGATTCTGAGCTCCTTGAAGTCAGGAACTGTCTTATTTATCACTTCCATAATACCAGGCACGTAGCAGATGTTAAGAAAAATTCAGTTTGAATCACATGTTTTAATAAACAGATATGAGAAAAAATAAATTTGGTAGTTCCCTTGTCATTTGATCAAGATATGTTTGTTTTTAGATTTCTGCTTTCTCTTCAGAGCTCTTCTGTATACTCCCTACAAGCTTAAGTTTTAAAGTCAGCTTTATAGTATTTTGGCCTCATCATAAACAAGGAACAATTCTGTACCTTCCTTTTTACCAACCTGCCTACATTTCCTGTATAACCTAAACAAAACTCACTTCTTTCAGGAGAACCTTTAAGCTTGACAACTCATTCCCAGTTTCATTTTTATTATCTCCCCTGGGTATCAAAGTGCTGGGTTAAGCATGATCTGGACCAAGGAAGACAGCAATCCCCCTCCACCCCCCGGCACCCTCATAACAATTCCTGCTCTCAGGAGACTTAAAGCTGATTACAGATTGCTAGCCACATACATACATGCACCGGGTCTTGAGGACACTTGTCAGATAGCACACAGGGAATGGGACTTCACAGAGCACAGCACATAAATATCGGGAGAAAATGGAATGAATCGGTAGACTAAATTGTAACTGGCCCTTGCTATATTGCTTTGAAAGTGCTCTCTTGTCATTTTGGGCCCTTCAGTCTATCTCCCAGATTTTATGGGAATCTCATTTTTGGGAGAAGCCATTTAGAGACTATCCAAAACAATTTTTAAAAATATCCCCGTATTGACTGAAGGAAACTCATGCTCCCTTTGGCTTTAGGCTATAGTGTTGGCTGAATGTCTCCAGTGAACTTTAGTCCCCTACCAAGATTTTCAGAGGACTTGGCCCAGTGGTCTACCTGGAAAAACTTCTTAGAAAACTCAAGTCAATTCACTCCCAATAGTATTCCATATTTCTTTCTGAGTGGGTCTTTTTTCTTAACCTTTGGTGGGAGAGACAGATTATGTTTCCTTTCTCCATTTCTTACACCCTGAAAATTTGATGGATCTGAAGCCTGAGTCTTAAAGGCTTCAGTTGAAGAGACATTTGATACCACCACCCTTCCTTTATTTCAGCTTCCCAGCAGCTTGACCAGCTCTCCAGCCTACCCTGGGCTGAGAACCTATTTAGGCCACCTCATGCCAAGGGTAGCTGTATGTTCAAATATTCCAAACATCCCTTGACTTGCTAGTTGTGAACTATGAGCTCTTTGTTACTTACTAATTGCTTGAACCTCTTTATTTTTCTTGCTAAGCACAGACAATAAGAGATACAAACAGATAATCAAAGTGCTGATAAATGAAAGAGGAATCATCTTAGTTATCAAGTTGGCTGTTGAATAGAAGTTCCTGTTTGCATTTGTCAGGAGATTGGGGAGGTGCCATCACCAGAGTGAGTGGGTAAGGGAAGTACTTAGAGAGTTAGGGAGGGGAGCCAAATTCCTGGGCTGAGAGTTCACAGGGCAATGAGAATCAATAGCAGCACTTTTGATTTGTACACTGTTATCAAGGTACAAAACAACACTACCCTTTGTCCTTTTAATTTTTATTCTGCTAATGGAGCCCTTCACCCTAAATTAAGATTATTTTTCAGCTTTGATATTGGATTTTATATTAGTAAAATGCTTTATAATCCTTCATTAGCTATTTCTTTTCTTTTCTTTTTTTTTTTTTGGGATAGAGTACTGTGGCCTCACAGCTCACAGCAACCTCAATTCCTGGTCTCAAGCAAGTCTCTTGCCTCAGCCTCCCAAGTAACTAGGACTACAGCTACTGCCACAACACCCGGCCATTCTTTGGTTGCAGCCGTCATTGTTGTTTGGCAGGCACAGGCTGGATTTGAACCCATCAGCTCAGGTGTACATGGCTGGCGCCTTAGCCCGTTGAGCCACAGGTGCCAAGCCTTCATTCTCTCTTTATTAGCACCATCTATTTCACCAATTAGCTAACTGAGTCTTGAAAAGACAATGCAATGGGGCTTGTGACCTGAATTCTACCTGAATTCTAAATCTAATGACAACCTGGACAACATGGCAAGACCCTGTCTCTTAAAAACAAAAATAGCTGGGCATGGTGGTGCGTGCCTATAGTCCTAGGAACTTGGGAGGCTGAGCTAGAGGATCACTTAGCCCAAGAGTTTGAGACTGCAGACAGTTATGATTGAACCACTGCACCCCGGGCTGGGCAATAAAGCGAGACTCTGCTCTTAAAATAAAAATATCTGTCAATGACTTGAAAGACCACAGGACAAGGCACACAGTAAAAGAACAGAAACAATGAAATTACAAATGCTTTCTTGGGAACTAATCCTCCAATGATTTAGTGAATGACTTCAAAATTTTACTTTATTTTTCTCTCAGTAAAATCAAGGCCTCTCACTAGCTTACATTTAAAATGTGACCACAAATACATCTTTAACAGGAAAACAGTTTTTCTTGCCTAATTTCTTTCATAACAGAGTTGAAAACAGACAGAAAAAGGAATGTGTCTGAACTTAACGGTGTCAGTTGTTTCCTAAGAAAGGGCTTGACGCTAAAAGCAAGACATATACCCATAAATCATCACACCTTTGACCTAATGAATACCACTTTCTTTACTTTCTTAATTTGTTGCTCATGACATAATGCTATGCTAGTTCTTCTCTTCCACTTCTCTCTCTCTATTGGTGCCTCTTTCTCTTTCTTCTCTTCCTCTCACTTTCATTTAAATAATGTATTTCCTAAAGATATATTCCCTGATCTCTATTATCTCTCTTCTGGGGTTCTTATTTACTCCAATATCTTCAATGATGATTCTCAAACTGGCCTCTAAAGTCAAATTTTCATGTAATTCAAAAGACCTGTTAGACATTATTTCTCTGTAGTCCTCTTGCAAACTCAAATATACCAAACCTGAATATCATCTTCTCCCTGTATTTTACTCTAAATCAATAACCCCTCTTAGCTTACCAGTCTTAGATAATATCACCACATTTTCCCAGAGACTCAGGTCAAGCACCTCAGTGTCATGATGATCCATCCTCCCCATATCCAATCACTAGTCTCTGGAAACCTACCTTTTCTGTCACTGCAGTCTGCACTATTACAACAGACTTCTAACTAGACTCTAGCCTCTCACCATTCTAAAACTCTCTATAGATTATTGCAAGAACAATCTTCCTAAACACAGCACTGATTATATCACTGTCCTGTTCAATACCATCAATGGCTGTTGACTAACTTATGAATTAAATCCAAATTCCTTAGCCTATAAAAAATCAAGTCTTCAATGCTCTGTTCTGGTTTTGGAATCAGATAACTTGGTTTCACATTTCAACTCACTTCCAAGCTGTGGGTGACCTGAGTCTTAATTAAAAAGTGGGACATTCCCATCTACCCAAAATTATTATAGAGATGAAATAAAATATATAAAGTACCAGAAATTCCTGCACATAGTAGGCACTCAAAAAGTATTAGTTCTTTCTGCTTCCCCTCTACCTTTTCAACTTTATCTCCATTTCTCTCCTCAATGTACTACACTGCTTATCCAAAACAAATCCTATCACTATTCTCTTACATTCTACTGGTGTGCCTATTACTCCTATTCTGTGACTTATTAAATTCCTACTTATCCTTCAAGGGCAAGTTTATATGCTACCTCCTTAATGAAGAAGCTCTTTTTCATCCAAAATGCCTTACATATCTTGTCTATATCTACTTATTATATGGCACTTTTCACTTTCTGCTTTATATTCTTACTGACAAAACTGAGGGTAGGAGGGCAGGGTTTTCTGTTTTGTTTTTTAGGGTAGAGATTTCATTATATCCCACCATAGCACAATGCCCTGATGTAACAGGCAATCAATAATACGTTGGTCTCCCAAGAGTCCATTTGTGATTCATACCTCACCACTAAGCACTCTTTAGAAACAATCTCTGGAGGGATATCAGAATTTCAAACCACTTTAACAGAGAATCTGAAACAGTCTAGGATTAAGTTCAGTCCTAGTGCAGCCAACGGAATTGTCTGGAACCTATTCTTGCTTGAGGAGTTATCATAATCTGGCCACTTGTATGAACCATGTTAACTCATCTGAATACATCTAAATGAGGACATATTTGTCTTAATAATGGGCAAGCCAAATTTCATGGTACCTATATAAAAGTCAACTACTATTAGGTTGGCATGACAATGGCTTCACTGGTAACAAAAGTAGATCCAGAAAACCATTTGATTTCATAGATTCTGAACATGACTAAGGTGTAACTATACCTTACTCTGGCTTTTATCTCATAGATCATGGCTTGGCCCTGTTAGCAATGAGTAATTACATGACATCAGCCACCATGGGGTGGCAAGAACATAAGGTGGCTTCATGGTGCCATATAATGTGGCACCAAGTTTCTGAATCACCAACTACAGGTACATAGACTCTTCCCCCTACCACACAGCCCCCTCCATAAAAAGCAGCTTATCTGATATTTCTGTTGACACAGTGACTATGCTGCAGGCACTTTCCTTTGCTTCTTCTTAGTGTTTGTTCGGGTGGATACCTCTGTGCAGAGACGTATAAATGTGTTCTTAGGGTGTAAGAGTAGCCACTGAGCCATCAGGCCATGCTTTTGTCTTTAGTTTTGTCTGCTCGCCTCAGAAAGTAGCAGCATTAGCAAATTGCTAAACCAATATTTTCCTGAAATGCTTCAGGGGCTCAAGCCCTTTCCTAGCCAAATACCTAAGGACTGGAGTCGCTCTTGCTAAGGTGATTCTCAGCTTGGGTATTATCAAACCTGTTTCTAGAGCTTTTCTCTCTAAAATAACAGCTGCTTCAGTTTTCCTCCAAACCCTTTGTAACAACAGGGAAGATTAACGGCTCCTAAGTGATCCTTGTCAAGATATAGGCAGTCACTTGATAAGACCACTGAGTATGATGCTGGAGGGGTAAACATAGAGATTTTGCCTATAGAAACATCAGAATGGGTCTAAAATACGGCCTCTTAGTTGGCAAGTATTTGGTGAGCAACTGCCCAGGAGTTACATCCCAAGAGTTACAATCTCTTTGGGGAGATAACATATGCACACGTAAATGAAGTAAATAGTGGTATAAAATGGCATCAACTACCACATTGTGTGGCATATAGCCAATAGGTCCTGTGGGATTTGGAGGGTGAGGGACAGAGATCTTAAGCCAGCCCTTAAAGAGGATGGGATTTGAATAGGGGAAAAATAGTCACATAAAATAAGTATGATTTGGTCCATTGGCATCTGTCAAGCGGATTTTGGAACTTCTTAACTAAAGGCTTGAGAAGAAACAAGATGTCAAGTGAAAGGAAAAGTAAGGTTCCTGACCATTTTCTTGCAAGTCTTCAAGGTGCAAGGAGACTTGTCTCTCTGAAATATGTATCTGCAGAGACAAGTCTGGATAGCTGAGGTAGGATCAAATTATTAAGGCTACTGGATGTGAAGATAAGAGTTAGTCTTGCTCTGATATGTGAAAAGGAATCATCCTATGTTCTTAAGCAAAGGGGTCTCATTTGATAAAATTCTACTTTGATAAATGGCATTTAAGCAGAATGATTTAATCGCAGAGTAAAACTACAACGGAATGATGAGAAACCTGATGGTAGGAAAACTAGTGAGACAGCTATTCCAGTCATCTAGTACTGGCATGATGAGAGCTTGAACTCTGATGTAACAAGTAAAAGGAATGAATCACAGAAGTTATGATGAAAGTGTTGAAAGTACGTGCTGACAAACTGGAGCACAGGTATGCAGGAAAGGGAGGAGTTGAAAGTCCTAAACTTGGAGAATTGGTAAAAAGATGTGTAATTAACAAAAGAGGGAAACTGGAAAAAGAAGTTAGTTTTAGCAGGGAGAATTTCAGTCTTGGCCAAACTGAATTAGAGATGAACTTTTGAATCCTATAGGCAGTTCTGAGGAATTGGGAGTTTGAAACTGATTGTGATACAGGCTAAAATTTGTGAACCACTGCTTGTCTAGAGAGTCTAGAGGAACCAAAACAATTCTAGACAGTTTCCCTACTTTCCTTCCCTATAGAAGGAAAGCAACCAGAGTGGGAAGCCAAAAGTCATGACTGATCATTTCCCAAAAGATAGAACCTGTACTCAGGCAGAAGAACAAGGGCTTCCTCCATTATTTCCCAACACATGAAAACTGTTTGTGATCTCAATATTAATCAGGGCATTGAACGGAGTGGATCAGATAGCATGCCTCAAAGTTTCCTGTACAAGTTGTATATTTCTCCAGTTTCACTATATAAATATGATCTAACACATGCTTTCAAATAACCATTCTCCTGTTTACCATGAAAAAATAACAATGCTGGACAAATGCAAAAGAAACTTGATTTTGTGTGCTTTTGTGCTTCCAGTCTTGTAAAAGATCTAATTTCTTTTAAAGACTAAGCTACTGATTTTTCTAAGAAGAGGAAAGTATTAGCCATCTTAGATGAAAGAAAGGATATACTGCTCAATCTCGGCAAGTTGTTAAATCAAAAGCCGAGCACACGATGGACTCCAAGGCTGCACATCCTCAAGCTCTACCTTCTCTTTTATTTTGTCTGTGCTCCTCCAAAGCTACATTCAGAATCAGCAAAGAAAACCTGGATGGTGGGAAACAAACAAACCCTAAATCCAAGATATGTAAAGGGAGTTAAAGGGTGACCCAGAAAGCTGAGCAAAATGGAAAGCAAAACAAAGAAAACAGAAGATGCAAGATGAGTGCTTCCTAACTAGTTTAAGTTACAAGGGCCCCAGTCAAGTTACATAAGATCTTTTATTTTTTTTCTTTTTGCAGAATGTCTCATGGCTTTATCAATTAAAGAGAGTGAGAGAAATATCAAGATATTGTTTGTAGATGAAAATAATCTAGCTGCTTTATAATTGAGTCTGGTGAAGGGGCAAGATCTTCATTTACACTGATGAGTATGAGATTTTATTTTACTTGTTTATTTAAAACCTACAACCTAATCTAAATTCTGTTCTTGTGCTGGAGAACAGAATTTAGAAATGGAACAAATTTTCAGCAATAGTAGCCTGAAAACTAATCTGAATGTCTCTAAAAATTATTAATCAGAAAAGGGTTTTGTGCAATTAAGAAAAACCTGTGCTTGGTTTTCCTGCACCAACCTTTGATGACAGAATATTCAGTGGGGAAATGGGTCGCACAACTCACAACTCCACCTTGGCCAAATTCTAGCTCATCAGCTAAATTCTAAAAACGGTTTAAAGATTCCATTTACTAAGGACCTAGAACATTCAATATTGCCTAGCAAAATTAGCAATTTAATGGAAAAGGTGAAAGAAAATGGATGAGAGAAAAGAAGCTAATTTTTTTATAAAAGGACTGACAAATATTTTTTCATGGGATGGAAAAGAGTTTCCCTTGTCACCTGTCCACACTGCCGTTCTCCATCCTTTATTATGAACTCTGTAGAAACTCACTGCGTGCCTTATTTGGCGCTTATTATAAACACTCATGGTAGCATTACCTCCAGTATGTAATTAGTATTATCTTAAGTCTCATAAGCACCTTGAGGGCAGGAATGTTTGTTATCTTGTGCTCCTTTGGGCCCTCTCCGGGGTCTAGCAACACTGAGTAACTGTAAAGCTAACTGGAGATGGAAAGTGCACCGTGGACCAAACTCAGAGTCAATGTGAAATAAAGGGGCAGGATGAAAGGGTGAGGGGTGAGGTTCAGACACGAGTGTGGGTTAGAAAATTGAGCTAAAAAATGAAATTTCCAATTCCAGATGATAATTCCTTCCCCACTGTTTATTTCTGGCAGGCATCAGGAATACGTTTTCCTTCCAGCATCAGCGGGTGCAGAACAAAAGAAAATTAATGATTTAGTTATTGCTCCAACGCTGACAGTCAGGTGTATGGAGCAGGTTCCATTGCATGTCCCGGTACGTCCTGGGTCTTGGGGGCTGTGCCCAGAGCGCCGTGGCTCCAATCTCCAGAGTAGGGGCCAATGCTGGATGCCTGGCTTCTGAGCAAGGGAGATGAAAGGCTTCTTCTAATGTAATAACTGATGGCCTCTTAGTGCCGTTTGAACTGTTTACAGACTGAGTTAACGATTACAGGCAATGTGTATCTTGGCCAGGTGCCCGAAATTCTTACCCACCCGTCAGATATTATCAAAGAGCCCTTCCATGCCTGGCTGGAGTCCTTCCAAAGCACCACACAGAGATGCCGACACAAAAGGAGGAGTGTTCAGAATGTGCTCTTTCTCTCCTGAGGCCAGAGCAAGAAAGTCAGGGTATCAGGCATGAATTAGGTGCTGAGGACACTGAGTTTCCATGACTGCTGAAGACTGAGGAAAGGGACAAGGTCAGTACTGTGGCCAGGAGGACCAGATTCCTTTCTAAGCATTTTGGTAGGGAAGGGTAAAAGAGAGGAAAGTATATGGCTTTTTTCCCCTGTGAGGGCAATGCACGAATTGTAAAAGAACATCACCTAAAACAAGGACAGAGTAGGAGACTTCATAAATGACAGTAAAAAAGGTAGGGGGAGTCGTAAACAAAACACTTCTTTACTGACTCCCAAAAGACTGAGTGGTATCTATTGAAAATTGTTAGAATGTTTTCACACAAATACATATTGAGTATTAATCATGAAATTTAATGGGAAACTGGCTAGTTTATGATGGCAAAATGGACCTGCCAGAAATAATGCTGGAAATGCTTTCTGGGGAAACAAATATTAAAGAGCACTCAAGTCAGGGAATACTAAGTCTATTGATTTAATTATATGCTAACTTATAGACTACAAGGGAAGATAGTTTTTACTACTTTTTTATTAAGTATGTATTGGGATCTGAACACATTTGAAAGTGGGATAAATGGTAGCCCTTACAATTAATACATGTAAATCTAAAGTCATTATGTAAGACAATTGCTCACTTACTCCAAAAGTATTAACACTACAACTCTCTCAAAGGGAAGTACCTGTCTTCAAAATCTAATGAGGGGTTATATGACTTCTTTATTTCCATATGTAGTCTGATATTGCAGACAGCATATAACTTATTACAAAATCACAAAATACTCTTACAAGAAAATCTGGTAACAATGGATAATAACAGTCATGTTCTTTCATCCACTTATCATCATTATAATGTTGTATTTCCTTTTTAAAAAAATTTTTTTTTAGAGACAGGGTATCACTCTATTACCCAGGCTGGAGAGCAGTGACATGATCATAGTCTGCTGCAGCCTCAAACTCCTGGGCTCAAACAATCCTCCTATCTCAGTCTCCCAAGCAACCAGGCCTACAGACATAAGCCATTACACTGGGCTACTTTTTTTGTAGGGGAGGGGACAGGTAGAGACAGGGGTCTTGCTATGCTGCCCAGGCTGGTCTTGAACACCTGGCCTCAAGTGATCCTCCTGCTTTGCCTCCCAAAGTGCTGGGATTACAGGCCTGAGCCACCTTGCCCAGGCTATATTGTGCTTCCTTGAAGTTTCAATTAGGTATGGTTATTTTATTCTCCTGCCCTAACTTGCTGGATAATGTTGCTATTATAGAATAGCTGGTAACCCACGCAGTGTAGTGAGAATAGGCCTTCATGTTAAAATACTCTTCTTCTGGCTTGGCACCTGTGGCTCAACGAGCTAAGGCGCCAGCCACGTACACCTGAGCTGGTGGGTTTGCATCCAGCCCGGCCTGCCAAACAACAATGACAGCTGCAACCAAAAAATGGCCGGGCGTTGTGGCGGACGCTTGTAGTCCCAGCTACTTGGGAGGTGGAGGCAAGAGACTTGCTTGAGCCCAGGAATTGGAGGTTGCTGTGAGCTGTGATGCCACAGCACTCTATCCAGGGTGACAGCTTGAGGCTCTGTCTCAAAAAAAAAAAATAGTCTTCTTCAAGTTATTTACCCTAAGGAGATGAACTTGACATTACATTTGACCCTTCAACAACACAAGTTCGAACTATTCTGGTCCATTTACCCAGCAAATCTTCTTCTGCTTCTGCTAACCTGAGACATCCAGACCAACCTCCCCTCTTCTTCTCAGTCTATTCAACATGAAGACTGGAAAGATGAAGACCTTCATGATGTTCCACTTTCATTTAATGAATAGTAAATACATTTTCTCTTCTTTATGATTTTTAAAAGAACATTTTATTTTCTCTAGCTTATTTTATTCTAAGACTACAGCATATAATACACAGAACATATAAAGTATGTGTTAATTGACTATGTCATGGAAGAGTCAAAAGTTACATGGAGTTTTTCAACTATGTGGGAGGTCAGCACCTCTAACTCCAGTGTTATTCAAGAGTCACCTGTCCTATTTTGGTTACTGTACAGGTCAGAAAATGGATTGATTGGATTTTTGAGATTCACTGTTTTGTTCAATGTTTTATATGTTCTATAACAAACCATGATCCATGTGCATTTACCTTAGAATCTGGTCCCATGCTCTTCTAGAAAATAGCCTCAAGGAAGGAAGGGGACATGTCCTTAGCCTGTCTATAACTTGATATCAGAATGAGGAAATGTAACGCACTGGATATTAAGCAAGTGAAGAGAAATCATTTAGAAAGTTATGAGGGAAAAAGAGCAAATCAAGTGAGCAAGAACTTAAGAGTGTGATATCATTGCAGTTTGGAAATTCACAGAAACAAGACAGTCCAACAAAGTTCACCCAGCGTGGGTGAGCTCACACCTGGAGTACTTCCTATCCACTGTTGAGAGCCCTGACTTTGAAAAAGAGATTACTACACAGAAGTTCAAAGCAGGCCAACAAAAGGATGCAAGGACTTGAGATGACTCGCCCAGAAAGGCAAGGGCCACCTAGATGAACACTGGAGGGAGTAACAGGAAGGGTGTCACATGATAGTTACTTCTTCAGTAACTGGGCTGCTCCACATGCACTGGGTCTGCTGAAACATCAGCTGTGTCCTGAACTTTTGGATTCTTGGAGGAAAAAAAAATAGCCCCCTATGATCTTCCCAACTCTTCTCACCTTCAGGGTTGTGAAAATGTATGGAGACACAATGATTTGGCCATTTTACAGATATTCCACCTTATCTAGAGAACTGAAACTCTCCCACTGAGTTCTCCGAAATATGGCATGGAGCTCTGCAAGCATGTATATCAAGAGGAAAACAAAGCTCCTTATCGGTTTTCCATATAACAGGCCTGCTTGGACAGATTGACAGTATATGGAAAATAGATAAGAAACACCAATTTCCTTCCTCAACAAGATTAACACTATAACTTTTTTCTGCCTTCAGTACCTAGCAAAACTAGCAAATACTAAACATGATATGAAATTCCTTTGGGGAAAAATATAATTGTCTGGCACAGTGTATCCTACAAATTCAAAGATTATGCAAAGAGAAGTATCATTATGAGCCAATGTGATATTACATTTCCTATCTTTAAACACACACACACTCAACTATTTCTAAGAGCTGGTTCAATGATAAGAGACATCCAAATCTACTACAATACCAATAGCTATGAAGTTATTTCTGCTTTATAACGGACAGCTTTTTAAGTTGTGTAAACTTGACCTCTAGAGATAGTCACAGTTCCCTAATATGTAAATCTATTGCGGCAATTTAATCAAAAAGCTGTAAAACACAAAAATCTGAGAAACAGGCTCAGCGCCTGTAACTCAAGCAGCTAAGGCGCCAGCCACATACACCACAGCTGGCAGGTTTGAAACCACCCCCGGCCGCCAAACAACAATGACAACTACAACCAAAAAATTGCTAGGCGTTGTGGCAGGTGCCTGTAGTCCCAGCTACTTGGGAGGCTGAGACAAGGGAATCACTTAAGCCCAGGAGTTGGAGGTTGCTGTGAGCTGTGATGCTACAGCACTCTACCTAGGGTGACAGCTTGAGGCTCTGTCTCAAAAAAAAAAAAAAAAAATCTGAGAAACATTTTTTTGGAAAATTAGTCCCTCACTATAAAGATCAAGTGTTAAACAAATTAAAAAGAAAAGATCAGACTGCTTTTGTAGCTTGAGAAAAAGGAAAAAAACTGTGGTTTCTCTAGGTAAAAGTTTTTCAGATGACATAGGAACTGCTGCTTAGAGACTACTTTCTAAACAAACTGCATTGGATGACTATAACCATTTCATCAACATATTACAATAAAATCCTTACCATTAAGGATAGAAAAAAACCACAGATACTGTGATTTCAGTTTTTCTCTTTCATTTTCTGTATTTTGCATTTTTCCCTAAAATCTAAGCTTTCATTTGATAGGGAGGGGGAAAAAAAGATCTTTTTCTGGGTGGCGCCTGTGCTCAGTAAGTAGGGCACTGGCTCTATATACTGAGGGTGGTGGGTTCGAACCCGGCCCCGGCCAAACTGGAACAAAAAATAGCCGGGCATTGTGGTGGGCACCTGTAGTTGCAGCTACTCGGGAGGCTGCGGCAAAAGAATTGCCTAAGCCCAAGAGTTGGAGGTTGCTGTGAGCTGTGACACCATAGCACTCTACTGACAGCGACAAACTAAAACTCTGTCTCTAAAAAAAAAAAGGTCTTTTTCTGATGGGAAGAACCAGTTTTCAGGATGTAGCTGGGGATGTTTCAGTTTCCTGTTAATGCAGCCTGTAGAAAACTGTCTCCAGATGAACAACAGTAGTACTATGCCAACTTATTCAACAAAATGAGGGTTGTTTTGTAATATATATTGAAATGTAGCCAGTAAACCTTGGTGAAGTATATGGCATAGAAGGGAACAGAGCTGGATCATCAACATCCCAACCTAAATAAGACCAACATATATGGAGGACAGAAATGTGATAACAAATGAACATAGAGAAGAAACATTTGATTCAACAGTGAGCACAGATTTTTAAATGACCCTCAAATCATTTAACAAGAAACAGAAGGACCATTACAAAGGTTAAAGTTCTTAAGGGGTAAATAAAGATTGTGAACACAATGGAGGAGAGATGAGCAAGCAAAATTTAGCAGAAGAGAGAAAGCACTCAGCAACCAGATGCTGAATTTGAGACAAGATGAAACAGAGGAAAGTCAGTCAGTTTCTGATGAGATTAAACTTGTTTTCTACTAAGTAAAATTCACTAGAAATATGAGTAGAAGAGGGAACTTGATAGAAAAAAACTAGAGGGCACTGTCCTAAGGTTATCCATTTTGCATGTGACTGTACTCTCCAGAGGCAAAATTTCAAAGGCCAGATGGCTTCAAGGTCTCCAAAAGCAGCTGGAGACTGGTCCCAGGTTTGCTTAGAGGAAGTAGCTCCTCCTAACGGACTGAAAATGAGCACTCTGGAATACATATTCTACAAAAAATATATAATGTAAAATATATATTCTCTATACATATATGCACATATTCATTCTAACCTTTCGTTTTTATCCTTATGTCTCTCCCTACACACACACACAAACACATTACCATAGTAGTTTTATAATAGTTACTTTTGTGTAAAGTCAAAGATGATCTTAATTTCTAATAATTTTCTATCAATGGTTGGCATAATATACACCATCTACATCCTCAACTTCAAATTCCTATAGAACTTGATGAGTTCTTTTAGTTCTGATAAAAATACTCAAGTTTTTTCTTCTCCTAGCTTACCTTTACTTGATGAAAATAAAGCCTGGGCTCGGCGCCTGTGGCTCAGCGGGCTAAGGCGCCAGCCATGTAAACCTGAGCTGGCGGGTTCAAATCCAGCCTGGGCCCGCCAACCAACAAGGACAGCTGCAACCCAAACAAAAATAGCCGGGTGTTGTGGTGGGCGCCTGTGGTCCCAGCTACTTGGGAGGCAGAGGCAGGAGACTCGCTTGAGCCCAGGAATTGGAGGTTGCTGTGATCTGTAATGCCACAACACTCTACCCAGGGTGACAGCTTGAGGCTCTGTCTCAAAAAAAAAAAAAAAAGAAAGTAAAGCCTGGGGTGGTGCCTGTGGCTCAAAGGAGCAGGGCACCAGCTCCATATGCTGGAGGTAGTGGGTTCAAACCTAGTCCTGGCCAAAAAAAAAAAAAAAAAGAAAGTAAAGCCTGGAAATAAAAAAGGTTATGTGCATGGGGATGTAGAAATAAGAGTGAGAATAGAAAAAAAAAGTCTCATCGACAAACTAGAAGGGAACATATAATGTATATACAAGCAAACTTTATTATAGGATAACCATTTAAAATTTAAAACAGGGCTGGGTACAGAGGCTCACACCTATAATCCTAGTACTCTTGGAGGCCGAAGTAAGAGGATTCTTCGAGCCCAGGAGTTCAAGACCAGCCTGAACAAGAGCAAAACCCCATCTCTACTAACAATAGAAAAATTAGCAAAGCCTTGTGGCAGGTGCCTATAGTTCCAGGTACTTGGAAGGCTGAGGCAGAAGAACCAGTTGAACCCAGGAGTTCGAGGTTGCTGTGAGCTAGGCTGATGCCGTGGCACTCTAGCTTGGGCAACAGAGTTAGACTCTGCCTCAAAAAGATTAAATTAAAATAAAATAAATAAAATTTAAAACATAAAAATCAATTAGGATTGTGAAGAATGTGCCCTTAAAAAAAAAAAATACAAGAACTCTACAAACTAAAAAGGAAAAACCAACAGCATTTTAAAAAGAAAAAAGGATAATTTTACCTGATTCTCAAATAGAAATATTCTGATTAGAACAGGTCCTTAAATAAGAATAAAGGTTTGTGATTTATTTACCTTTCCAAGGACCAGGAAGTC
This sequence comes from Arctocebus calabarensis, assembly GCA_963573935.1. NCBI lineage: Eukaryota > Metazoa > Chordata > Mammalia > Primates > Lorisidae > Arctocebus > Arctocebus calabarensis. The sequence continues at coordinate 12,123 of CAUYON010123191.1, read as the reverse complement.
CTTATAAATTCAATCTGTACTGTTAAAATGCTTTCTAAAATGCACTGGTGCACTTTCTTGGCTAAGTACATTATATTGACCATAATTTAGCCTTTATTTGGTACCTATAACACTATATTATGGTCTGATCTCATAATGGGCTGAACTTATAATGTCCCTAGGAAGTTCTTAATTATTTGCTTTTTAGGTTCTGTACATCTGGTTGTTTCTTTAAATTTATATCTAGTGAATAAGCACAGTACAGAAATGATAAATGTCCTATAAAAGCCTGGTTCTGAGATATGGAACAGAGTGAGAAATAAAAACTCAAATGATACTAAATTAACTTTGCCACCAAGACTACCAAACTGGAACAACAGAGTATCTGAAGACAACAACACATTTTCAGTTCTATCCACAGAAATGAAATCTAGCAGCCATCATTCCTAACACCCTATTGCTTAGAAATCTCAAGACTTTGTCCAACAGCCTCAATAAATGTATAAAGATATCAAGAGGTAAAGGTCAAAAAAAGGAGCCAAGAACATCAAACAAGGCCGCTGGAAATGACCCAAAACATCACATGCTGGGCTTTCTTTTTAATGATAATAACAGTGATACTGAATGTTTATCCATGCCTTTATTTCAAAGCGCTTTAAGTGCTGTGCTGACATCTCTCACTAATCTTTATCAGGCCTTGGGAAGAAAACTGTTTTACCCAAGAAGTGCCTTCAGAGAGGGAGGAGGCTTCCCAAAGCCAATAAAAGGGAAAATATTTGCCCCTCTCTACCCCTCCCCATTTGTCTCCTAACTCCCACTGTGTTGTACTGGTGATTGAAATGAATTATAATACCATGCAAGTGTTGAAAGGATAATAATGGTAATTGAGTTTGTTTCCAAAAGAGTTATAAGCTATGTGTGTTTAATTGTAACAGTTAATAGGTAAGCAGAAAAGATGAGGAAACCCATAATTATCTTTATCCCATTATTTACCTATTGGAGAAAGAAATTTCCAAAAATTATAAATTGGGAAAGTTATAAAAAACTGAATACAGATTTTTTCATACTGCAGAATATTAGACTCTGAGATGGCACAAAGGCTATGTTTACCTGAAAATTATTTCAGGGCCACAATTATTTTATAGTGCTATGACTAAAACTCTGCTTATTCTCACTTTGACTAATTCTTCTCAAATGGGGGAACTGGGAGTCTCAGAGACCTGTGGGATAATTTCCAAGAAGGCTATAGAATCTTATCTGCTGAGCTTTAAATTAAAGAACATGTTAGGACCAGGAGAGTGTAATGAACTGGGTAAATCAGATCCCTTCATAACACTGAACTCCTTCCCTTCTCCCCTGTAGAAACCTGGCTGCAAGCTATGCAGGCAGCTGAAGCTTTGGCACTGAGCAGTTATTTCAGCGTGGCAGCAATTAAAAGAAATATCCTAAAATTTCAAAAAGGGAGGATGCAAGAGTAATGTATAATATGGTTCTAGGGTCCCTCAGATTCTGATAAGTAAAAACTTAGAAAGCAGCTGCTTTGTGTCAATGATCACCTTGATGAGAAAGGAAGTTAATGGGCTTACCCATGTCAAACAGCCAGATGTACAAAGGTCCGGGGCAGGCAAGTGATTCACCACAGCACAAGTAAGGCAGTAACAGAACTTGAGTTCCCACCCTAGAACTTATACACTATTAGTCATTTCCTAAGTCACGAAAACTACTTGTACTACGTTATGGTAACTTAATCAGCCATTGGCCCACAAAATTTTGAAGCTAAAGTTCTGTCCTTTTAGCTATACATTACAAAATAAAAATAGCCTTAATTGGCTAATGCCAAAATGAATTCAGATAGCCAACTGCATCTAAATCAATAACCCTCACACTTAGTACTATTTTTTAAACTAATTAGATGAGTAAGGAGGAGCTCAAGTCTAATTACTATTAATAATAATAATATGCTACATTGACAATTTTCAAAGACAATGCTCATATGTTATTTCATTTCAGGCAGTCAGGCCATTTATTACTATTATCTCCATTTTACTCATGAGGGCACAAGCTCAAAGAAGTTAAGCAATTTTCCTTGAGGTCATAAAGCAAAAAAGATCAGAGCTGAGATTAAAATCCAAGCTTACCAAAAGCACTTCTCACTGTAGGATGTTGTCACTCATTTTAGAACAACTTTTGTGCCTTATCATCATGCAAGTATCATTATCTGTGGGCACTATGCAAAGAGAACCATTTGGGGGCATATTATTATCCTCAATTATTTGATTGGCAATAGAAATTATGTTCTTAAGCCAGAAGACCTCTGGTTATATATAAAGTTAAAAGATAATCAAGTGACTCTGCCCTGAGGGAACCTAAGAAACACTCTCATAATTCAAAAGGGAAAAAAACCATCTCATCAAGGATGTTAGATTCCCTCCAAAACAAATGCATAATCAGACAGCATTCAATTGGTGGCCAGTAGGGTAACCTACATTTCTGGGTAAAGGGAAAAGGAGCAGGGAGAGATAGATGGTAGCTTCTCACGTTGGGAACTTTGCATGGTGGTCTGACTTCAGAGATATGTCCCTAAACTATTCTGGGTAGAATACACTCCCCCTTCATGATTGGTAAGTACAGAATTGCACAAGGCAATTTTCAAATAATAAAGTATTACCAAATGATTCATCATTATTACCAGATCCTCACAAAATAGTGTTGAAAACCAGGTGAACCAGAAAATTACATTTCCTTCATTTGATAAACAATTTTAAAAAAAGTGTTGAATGTCATGCTAGAGCCTACCCTACAAGTCAATGGGAGAATTAGGACTAGTATTTCTGATATTGGGTCAACCAAGTATTTGAGGATGCACCCAATGCCTGGGTGCGAAGTACTACAGGGTAGAGTTTTGCTACAGGAGAAAATCAGATCTTCTGGCAGCACTTACAAGGCAGGTGCAGTCATAAAGAACTTGACTTTTGATTCCATTGTCTCTGCCAGGACAGGTGGTATGGTAGAAATATGGAATCCTGCCAGACAGGCTCCAATTCAAACTTCCCTTTAGAAAATAAAACAGTAAAAATAGAAACAAAATGCCAAATCCTGTTCCATACCTTGAAGATTGATATCATTTGAAAAACTAGGACATTTTATATAATAACAATGTTTTTCAAGCACATATCAACTCAGGAGAAATAAGATGATGAAAAATCAAAGGTCAGAGGCAGGTTAGGCTCTTCCCCTAGAGTTCAATCCCCTGTTCTCCTATGTGAACTACAGGGACATGCTCTCATTTCAGTGAATTTTACACAAATATTCCTAGTGTAAAAAAAAATAAACTATAGATAGAAGTAACACAGGAAAATTAGCACTGCTGAGTGGAATAAAAATCTTAGGCAAATCCTGCTTATCTTACAGATCCTACCTTATCTTGCTAGTACAAACCAGGGCATTAAAAAGTTTTGAAAATGGCCAGGCACAGTGGCTAATGCCTATAATCCTTGCATTCTAGGAGGCCAAGGCAAGAAGACCCCTTGAGCTCAGGAGTCGGAGATCAGCCTGAGCAAGAGCAAGAGACTTTGTCTCTACTCAAAATGGAAAAATTAACTGGACGTTGTGGCAGGTGCCTGTAGTCCTAGCTACTCGGGAGGCTGAGGCAAGAGGATGGTTTCAGCCCAGGGGAGTTTGAGGTTGCTATGAGCTAGGCTGACGGCATGGCACTCTAGCCTGGGCAACAATGAGACTATCTCAAGACAGTGAGACCATTTTAGAATGGTCAGTTGATGATACTATGAGAATGACTTTCTCCAAAATTACTATAGAATGTTAGTTCAGAGCAGAGTGAAAATACAAAGGTTTCTAGTGGCAAAAACAGACAACTGACATTTTTACCAGGTTTGTCTTCAGGGGAAGCCTTTGTGACTGTTGATGTAGGTTCCTGACCACAAGGACACCACAAGAAGGCTCCAGGGAAGAGTGATCAAAGAATCCTTGCAGGGCACTGTAGCTGCCATTATTGGAAATTTTGAGCATTTTTGGTTTTCCTGGAATTCTGTTTCCAACCACTACTCTGTGGCTGCCATGAAGGAATAGGAAGAGATTAGAAATCTTCTAGTGAAAATATTCTCTTCAGCTCATAACCACAGAACCAATATTAAAATAACAAGAATGTATTTTGCCTAGGGCATATTTCTGCCTAAATCTAATCTGTCATTTTATTTTTCCTAGTTCTTGTTTTTGTTGTTAATCTGCTCCAAGAAGAAAGCTAGATAATCTATAAATAGATTATAGCTTGGAAAATCATGAAAAGCTTAGAAAATTCATGGATTCAGAGAAGGCTCTTTAAGAGGGAACCAAAATCTCTTAGAATAATGCCCCAAATATGAAATGAATCATTGTTATTACCCAGAAAACAACTTCTTGAAGTTACAGTCTTAATTCTCCTTTAATGATAAGTGGTGTATTCGGGCCCCAGAGATGAGGCTGTGATGCTATATAACTGGTGGCTGTGCCTCTTTATGCCTGACTCGATGTGTATAAGTTCTTCCTTCCTTTACTTGCCAAGACCTGAGTTCAGGCCCTCAGGGTGCTAGGTTTTCCTTTGTGGGAGAAAATGACATCATCAACACCTCAGTGACAGTACAGAATGCAGGGAATGTGGCTCCCAACATTTGGTGATATCATCAACTGCTCTGGGAGAAACCCCGAATTCCCCAGGGTAGAAACATTGGTTTAAAAGGTTTATTTTGTTGTTTCAAGTTCATTAATAGTGTTTGATGTTCCCATACATTAGGTTTTAAAAGGGCAGATAGGGTAGTGGGGCCTCTTTTAGTTAAGTCTGCACCTCAAGAACCAAACGTACATGAATTAGGTCCAGAAAGAGCAATTCAACTCATTTGTATCTTACTAAGGCACCAAGGAACGATAAAGACTTAGTTATATTAGGCTTTCTCCCAGCTCTGAGATGAGTATATTCTTTGAGAGAATTGCTAATGTTGCAAGTTGGTATTCAAAATAAATTCTAGGCACTCACATAATCCCCTAGTCTCCTCCAAACCCTCTTTGATGTCCAACAACTAAGGACAAGGATCTTTGATTATAAAACAATTTCTTTGGTTAGAAGAAAATTCTTTGCAGGGCGTGAACAGCAGGAGAAAGAAAAGGTTTTTCTGAAGTGCAAACTAGTTGGAAACCCCCTGGGGAAAGAATCTGATTCCCAGTCTTTGAGAGGAACAGGCCTGCCTGTACAAGCTGCCTCTGCTGAAGGCCTCTAAGAAGGAGCTTTTGTGTCTACTGTATGGCCCTCAGCAGCAGCACGGTGCCCCTTCTCTTTTTTTTTGCCAGCGGAAGTTTTCCAACTCTGGGAATACACAATGCAGAAAGTCACGGTTTAATAATAAGGCATAGTTACTAATCAGACAGCCCCATTTCTATTCCTCCCAGATGCCTCCAGATACTTACATAACCAGAGCTCTATATTCGGAGCCCCATGTGTGGACACCTAACCAGCTGCTCTGAAATCTTATTTCTAATGTAATTATCCCACTTATCTCTAATAATTCACAAAGTATTTTAGGATCAGAAGCACCCTACTCTTTCAACTACCACCCCCAGACTGGTTCTAGGTTATCTCTGGGTCTTCCAGGTCTTTCCAAAAGTTAGATTCACTTAGGTGTAGGTCAGTGACTGAAGTAACTGTACTGTAATCACTGGGACAGCCTTGATGGAAGATTCAGAATAAGGGTCCTCAATCCTTCACCAATATTTTAAAATATAAACCTCCAAAGAAAGACTTCCCTTCTGTATGTGTTAACTGGAATGTGAGTACAGTATGGGACAGGGAGACTGGGGGTTCAACTGAGTATGATGGTTAGAGACAGTATGGGATAGGGAGACTGGGGCTTCAACTGAGTCCCATGGTTAGAGACAGTATGGGACAGGGAGACTGGAAGTTCAACTGAGTCTCATGGTTAGAGACAGTATGGGACAGGGAGACTGGGGGTTCAACTGAGTCTGATGGTTAGAGACAGTATGGGACAGGGAGACTAGGGTTTCAACTGAGTCCCATGGTTAGAGACAGTATGGGACAGGGAGACTGGAAGTTCAACTGAGTCTCATGGTTAGAGACAGTATGGGACAGGAAGACTGGGGCTTCAACTGAGTCAGATGGTTAGAGACAGTATGGGACAGGGAGACTGGGGGTTTGACTGAGTCTCATGGTTAGAGACAGTATGGGACAGGGAGACTGGGGCTTCAACTGAGTCAGATGGTTAGAGACAGTATGGGACAGGAAGACTGGGGGTTCAACTGAGTCGCATGGTTAGAGACAGGACAGGACAGGAAGACTGGGGGCGTTCAACTGAGTCTGGCATTTACTTCTGCCACCAAGTCATTGCATGACTTTAAGGAGTCAGATATTTTTGTATCACCTACCAAACAAATTTTATCTCAGGGGAAAGAAATAAATTGAAATAAACATATACATGTCCCCTTAGTATATTAAATCCATTTCTAGAATAAGTATAAACTCTAAAGTTGAGAGCTGGAAAGGATCTTAAAGATTATTTAGTTACTCCACCAACACCACACTAACAGATCAGAAGTTAAGTGACAATATTAATTTTTAATTATTGTTAAGCACCTTGGACTTTTCAAATACTGAAGGGGAACAACTGAAGAATCTCAAACACTCTCTGATGGTAATATAAAATATATGATGTACACCATAGTTTACTAATTTAAGAGTGAGAAACAGCCTAATGCTGTCACAGCAGACAGGTACATTCCCTTTGAGTTGTTCTCTAGATCCCTCATATTATACCCGCACATTTTCGAGAATAACACATATTTGTAAATAAAGTCAACAATGAAGAAAAAGTATTAGAAACAAATTTTGTTAATTAGAGGTGACAAATACTCTTCATCTTCTGCCAACAGGGTCTCAGTATTTATTTCCTCCTATATGGAATATAACTTGTGAAGAATTAAAACTAAGCCAATTGTGATTATCAATTCAAACATAACTTCCGATAAGTTGAATCTTGTTCAAAGTGAAATTAACTGTTTTTAACTTTACTATAATTTAACAGAAACTTCTTGTACATTTTAGAAACTCAGTTTGCAATTTGAAAAGAAAGCCATGGTTTCCAGCCATGTGGACTTCTAAAGAAAATGCTACACATGAGTATTATATATACAGGAACACCATACACTGTATTTAACTGATGACAGTGAAAAATTAGAAGGTATGACTGGGCTGTAGATTGAAGCTACTTAAAGTTGCCTGGGTTAAAATTTAATGATTTTGCTTGTTTTTTCCTTCAGTCATAGGGAACTAGAGACAGAATTACCACAGTCTCTTAACTCCTGAGAAAACGAAAATTAGCACTCCAACGCATTTATGCCTGCATCTCTCCTTTGGCATTCATCTCTCCTTGGACTAGGCTAAGGAATTCTTTAAATTCCTACAGTACCTACCACGGCACATGATAGGAAAACCATGTTTAAGGCACCCAGGGAATCCAGGGTAGCTTCTATTCCTGGTAAGATTCTCAGCCTTGACTTTATAAAGATCCTCTACTGCTTTGAGGACAGGATGCAGGACTGCAGACACCCTTGTATGCAATGATTCTATGGCAGAGTAATTGACACACATGCCGTATGAAGTAATGGTGAATTATAGCAAGGTATTTTTCGTTTGTTCACTTGTTTTAAAGTATGCCTTCTAGGGATCAAAGAGGAAAGAGACCCTGCAGGAGTCCTCATCTTCTTAATGGAGTGTTCAGGGGAAATCACTGCATCTGCTTTTTAATTTCCTTGCAATTACCAAAAAAAGTTTAAAATAAATAAATAAATTTCACTAAAAATGTTTGCTAGTAACATACAGAAGCAGATTGGTGGTTCTTTGGCAATCAAGCACTAATCTCTCTGGGCTCATTTCTTCATATGTAAAATGAGAAGACTGGACTAGGTGTTTTTTCTTGTGTTTGAAATTTGACAATTATACTGTATTTCACAAATGGAATACCTTTCCCCTTTCTCCTCTCTGTCATCAAAACTGTATTTTACTCTAGGAATGGAAAACTGAATAGAACTTAATCCTAATACAGGGCCAAAAGAGTTATTCACAAGTTAAAAAAAAAAAACACAAAACCTGGCCACAAGAATTTTAATGTCAGATAATCAATATGATTCTAAGTAGAAGATATATAAACAAGAGAACATCAAAATAGGATCATATAAAATACGTTGTTGTCGCTGTTGTTTTAGGGTGGATAATTCATAAGACTGTAGAAAATGGTTTGAGGGAAACAATGAAAATCTGTAATCTTATTTTTTTTTAGACTTAAAATATTATATTAGCTTTCAATTTCACCCAAATTATTTTACAGAAATAACAACATCACTAGTATTTCTTGATTGTCATGTATACTAGAACCTCCATACTTGACTACCTTCCTACACTGAACAACTCCTTACGTTGAACTAATTTTCATAGACTGGACGTTCGCCACATGTACGATCAGTACCATAGGGTTAGTTCCTTATGTTGACCACCTCTGTGTGTTGACCAGTTTGGTACAGTCCCTTGGGTGGTCAACTTATAGAGGTTTACTGTGTTTATATATGTACAATAGTACCCTTGTTACATATTAGCATGCACAAAATTGATAGGTACATGATAGTTGAAGTGCTATTTAAAATTATAGTTGTATTAAAATTTCCATCAAAACAGTATTCTAGGTTAAAACATAAAACAACAGTGGTCTTGAATATAGTTTTGCTGCCATCTTGAACAACTACCACTGATTTAGATTCAGGAATCAGAAATTTCTACATATTATAATCTAATTTCCTCTCTCAAGGAATAATGTGGGCCTGTGCTTACAATTTAAAAAAACTTTAACTTTTACAATCATTTTAATTACTTTGGTGTTTCCAAATTTGAAAATTAAATACAAACTTTGATATATTAAAAAGTATAGAACAAAACAAAATTTATCCATGAACTGTAATGTTTAGAACCCAGATAAAAGAGCAGGTAAAATAGTTTACCTGTTACTTAAAAATAAGCAAGGAATAACAAATCTTGCCTTTACAAACAAACAAAAAAAAATAGAGCGTTTTCCATCAGATCAAATACAAATTTAAAGGCCCAAGGAATTCTACCCTAGGGTGCAATGGAACTTAAAGGGATTGAAACTAAAGGCATGGAAACTAACATTAAACTTTGTTCTATACTGTCTGTTCTCTGAATTTAGTAACCAGCTAGACATATGGGGGCCACGATGGTTCTGCTAATATTAAAATCTATTAGTAAAATACCCTTTTTAATAGGCCTATCAGTGACACTATCATGCTGAAGGAAGGATTATAAGCATTTCTTGATTTGATGTACAGTTTCACTTAATATTGAAAAGCATAACTCTAGATTCTGTGGGGTTAAAAAAAAAGAAGAAAAAAGAAAAAATATTTGGAGAACAGAATTTCTTTACTACACATAAGCAGATCTCTGTCACATAGCAATTTTTTACTTCTGGAGTCCTTCTCCAGGCCTCTTTCTTACAATTTTGTCATAACACTGCTGGGTGACTTCAAGTAATGCATATAAAAACGTTTAAAATTAAGTAAAGTGAGGGCTAGCTAGTTTTGAAAATTTGTTTTTTTTTTCTTAAAATAATTGGGATTATTTTAGGACAGCAGGTCTTATCCTAGAGTTCTTACATCTCCAGATATGTCTCAAAGACTTTGTCAATTCACTGGGAGTTTATGCAAAATTGTATATTATAAATATACATGTGTATTTTGTGTATCTGGTCAATAACAATTATCACATTCTCAAAGGGGCCTATGGCACACACAAAAAGATTAACTAATACTGCTTTAGGATATCTTTTCTTTTCTTTTTCTTTCTAGACAGAGTCTCACTCTGTTACCCAGGCTAAAATGCTGTGGTTTCAGCCTAGCTCACAGTAATCTCAAGCTCCTGGGCTCCAATCCTCCTACCTCAGCCTCCCAAGTACCCACCACCATGCCTGGGTAATTTTTTCCTATTTCTATTAGAGATGAGATCTCATGCCTTGGCCTCCCAGAGTGCTACCTACTATTACAGGCCAGAGCCATCCACCACCTGGCCCTGCTTTAGGGTATCTTAAAACTAGAATTAGAAATCACAAATTTAAGGACCAAGAAAATGAGGTCCTTTGTATAAATGCTACTATCTTATAATCTAAGGTTTAAAACCAAGACTCTAATAAATCTTTCTTGGAAAACCAGAATTTCCCAAACAGCAAGAGTTGAGCTACCTATAAACTAAAGAAAAAATATGAAAATGCCATGTAAAGGAGTTCCTCAAAGATATTGATTACAATCAAGTTTATGATTTCGAAATCACAACATTAGTAAGAGGAGTAAAGGATACAGCATGCTATATTAAACCCCACACACTCAAAATAATTGACCTTTTAATATACTTAAAAGTGTGAAAAGATAAATAATTAGATTTCATCCCAGAGTTATATCCTAGCTATCAGTACCACCATGACATGCTCTTTACATTCATTCAGGAAGTATTCATTGAATACCTACTATGTCTAGGCACTATTAAGACACTATTCCCAGGGATATATCTTTGAATAAGAGAGACAAAAATCCCTGCTTTCACGGTGTTCATATTCCACTGAGGGGAGACGCAACACACAAAAGTAAAACATTACAGCATGTCATATGTCAATAATTTTATAAAGAAAAATACAGAAGGAAAGGGCGATATGAGTCCTGGGGAAAATAGGAAGAGACCTTCAGCATAGGATGGTCTAGGAAGGCATCTTGGGAAGGTCACTTGAGGATGACATTCAGGAGACTAAGAGAATATCTGGGTTGAGACTATGTCTGATCTAACTGGTAGACAATGAAAAGGCCCTAGTGGCTAGAGCAGAGTGAAGGGCAAGGAAGTAAAAGGTGTAGGTGCCAGGCCAAATCATGAAGGGCCTGACAGACCATTTTAAAGCCTTTAGCTTTTACTCTAGTTATTCTCAAAAGATTAATGAATATAGATGAGATCATTAGCTCATAAGGCTTTCTGAGACATAAAGTTGGCAAGCTGTTTCATCAATGGTTTTTTTAAGTGAATTATCCCACTGAGTAACAAAAGTCCAAACAGAGGATACCTCAGCTATTGACAATATTTTCATTTTTCAGAATTTTTACTCTGTAGAATTGACTCCTGAGAAATCCACATCCTCAGATACCTTAAAAACTGGATTACTCTTTCCGTGCCCTGCAAAGCAGAATGAGTTGCCCTCTGTGCAACTTTGTTCTTGGATAATTTACTTGCATTCTTTCTCCCAGTATGTTTCTTTTCTATAAAATGGAGTAAATGTTTGGCTTGCAAGTATTTGTGAATTATTTTAAGATTCTTGGAAGAAAACTACTTCATAAGTCCAGTGGCACACCATTCTCACACACTTCTTTAGCAGTACCCTGCTACCAATTCTGGTTCCTTACAGGACACTTATAATAGTATGTTGTGCATTGATAGCTTTTTTTTTCTCTCCTGTACTTATGAAGGACAGAGGGGAAGCACAAAAAATTTCCAAAGAATTCTTTCCACTGAACAAAATATAAAGGCTTTTTTAAGAAAATTAAAAACAAAAACAAAACCATAAGCTCCAGGAATATCTGTAATACTGTATAAAAAGTAAATTATGGTTAATTTTTAGATAAAGAAAAAGACTAAACACACAAACATATGTATATACGCATGCACTTAACTACAAAAACCAAGGAAAATGCCTACCCCCACCCCCTAGAAACTGCCACATGAACACTAAATAACCTGGTAGGAGCAATAGCCATGAGCATACCTCATTCATTACCTTCCATTAACTAGACATTTATGAATTTTGTACTTAAATTTTCTGTTGGATTTCCACAAGAAATATAGAACTCTCATATATACAAATCTATTAGATGGTTATTTTTATTTTTTTTTTATTTATTTTTTGTTTGTTTTTTTAAATAATTTTATTAAATCATAATTGTGTACATTGGTGCAATCATAGGGCACAGTGTGCTTCATATACAATCAGAAATATTTTGATCGTACTGTTACAGATAGCCTTCATGGTATTTTCTTGATCACTATATAAA